>JAGDYQ010000171.1:1848978-1863237 GCA_021962125.1 Bulinus truncatus | reverse complement strand
AAAACCAATCTACAATTATAATAATGAACACACTTTGCTGATTGCACTGCCGGATTGTCATTAAATAACGACTGCAAACTGTGCGCGCCCGTGTGTTTTTTTTTTGTTGTTGTTGTTGTCTTTAGTTGGAGGGCCGAGAAAGACAAAGAAACAAAGAAGAAATAGAAAACAAATACCAAACAACATCTAGAGATGCGAAGCAGCAACAGGGAAGACAACTGTGCGTTAATATTATTAATAGATTTGTTTCTCCCCCCCCCCTTTTTTGGTCTGATCACGTGATAACAATGACGACACATCGACCTTTTGCTTGTGTGTGAGAGGGAGGTGTGGGCTGCTTGCGCGTTTTATTTTGTGTTTTAATTTCAGATTAAAGGGATAGACGTGGCGCGTGGTGTCCTGGATGTATTGACTTTGTTTGTTTAGGGAGAAATATATATTGTTACGTAGTGGTGAACCCGGCGTTGCGCGGGAAGGCGGAGTGCCTCGTGACACTTGAAAACCATGTTTAATGCTTATAATACCCGACACCGTTAGTGGGATGGGGACCGGTGGCGCCGAGAGCCAACATGGGTCCCAGGGCAGGACATCATTGCGGGCCCCTTAATAAACAATAAGTCGTGAAAAAATTGACATGGTCGGGGCGGCCGCGCCCCCTTAAGATGCGAGCCCCCTGGCAATGACCCCCCCTGCCCCCCTCTCGGCGTGCCTGATGGGGGACTGTTAGGGCAAGAATTGTGGTGCTGATTCAGGACAGCTATTGTGTTTGCAATTTACACACACACAGACACACACGCGCGCGCGCGCCCCAGGCCACGAATATTTCAGTTATAGAACAGTGCCTCGGACTACGAACGAAGGCGAGAGAGAGAGAGAGGGATAGGTTTATCGTTGCAGACTAACGATCGATACAGTACAATTTAAGGGCCACCCAACTACAGATAGCGACATTAAAGAAGAATTCAGTCATCCGTCGACGATGAACCATTGAATACTTCAACAGCCAGAATTAAAGAAATTAATTGCAGGGGGTTCGGGGGGGGGGGGGCAGACTCACAAAGGCTTCTTTGTGAGCCATCATCCAAACAAAAATTTTGCTGTTGAATTCTAACGCGTGGGCCCCCACAGAAAGATCCTTCAGGAACCGAAACATTTCCTTTGATAGTTTATTGGTGCATAAAGATTCCTCATCCTTCTGACAGGAAACAGCGATGAGAAATTCCCGAAACAAATGGTGCACATGTGCAAAGAAAGTCACACGCTTTCCGTGATCGTTTTGTTGGTACGAAAAGTGAAACAAATCTTTGTTTTACATTAAATTCATTTGGTATGTTTTTTTTTTGTTTATTTAATATGTGAAGTAATTGGTTTTGTTATGCAGACAATGACCGGATGTTGCTACAAAACAGCAACAACAATAACAATAACATTCCTTTATCTTGAATCGAATTTTAATGTTTGGGTACGAGTTACTTACCTTTGCGAATTCCGGAACTAGTTACTCACCTGCATTTTTATGAAGAGAGAGAGAGAGAGAGAGAGAGAGAGAGAGAGAGAGAGAGAGAGAGAGAGATTAGCTGAAAAACGGGAATTTGTGTGTATTTGCGTGCGTGTGTGTGTGACCCCCCCCCTTCCCTCATCCTAGCTTGAGCGATTAGATACAATTAATTAAGGGGTGCACAACCCTCGCACTTTGGAGAGTTGGGTACGTAAAATGTAATATTTGTTATAAATGATAAATAATGTAAGGTATAATTGTAGGCTTGTAATTGCAATCAGCCTGACTGTCATAGCTAGAGTAATGTGACTTCGATGCACCGTATCACTGGAATTAAATTAGATTTACTTTTATTCTGGTCACTTGTTACAAACAAACACACGGTCTCGCTTCTTCAGAAAATTATTGATAACAAACAAAAAAAAAACAAACAAAACAAACATAAACAACTAATGTTGTCATTGAATTAATTTTTGTGTGTGTTGGTAAAAGGGGTGGGTTACCATTTGCGACGGATGGTATTGCGGTAAAGCGCTCGACTCTCGTTTTGGGGGGGGGGGGGGCGTCCTCGGGTTCGATCTTCGGTGAGGACCAATGGATATTTCAGGTCATGATTTAAGTCTCCCGTGGTGCCTCCATGGTCATTGCACTATCGAATTTAGCGGGGCAAGAAAGAAGGGCACTTCGAAAACCGTCCCATTAGGGGTTCAGAGGATCTAAAAAGATTGCATCTCATCCTTACAGGGGACTTCACTCACACACATGTCATGTGAGAATCATTTATTAATGCATGGTGCGGTTGCTCGTTTACATTTGCGACGGCAGACAGCACCTTTGATCGTCTGTTGTTGTTGTTGTTCATGTTGTTTTGTGCGACCGGCACACGCGCAGTGGGTGACATTTGAATGTTTATACCCAGCCGAGTGAATATTTCATGACACACACCTCATTACAAAACGATCATTTGCTGCTCTCGAGCCTCGCCCTCGTCCCGGGCGTCTCGTCGAACATGGAGTTTGTTGTAGTAACATTCGGTCCGTGGACACACACGTACATATTAAGATCCTTAGGCCTTTAAACAGTTTTTTTTTGCTTAGGGAGGGGTAATGTCATGGCACAATGGGTAATGTCATGGCACTGTGGGAAGGGGGTGTCATGGCACTGTGGGTAATGTCATGGCACTGTGGGAATGTCAGGGCACTGGGGAAATGTCATGGCACTGGGGGAATATCAGGGCACTGTGGGTAATGTCATGGCACTGGGGAAGGGAGTGTCATGGCACTGTGGGTAATGTCATGGCGCTGGGGGTAATGTCATGACGCTGGGGGAATGTCATGGCACTGTGGGTAATGTCATGGCACTGTGGAAATGCCATGGCACTGTGGGTAATGTTATGGCACTGTGGGTAATGTCATGGCACTGTGGGTAATGTCATGGCACTGTGGGTAATGTCATGGCACTGTGGGTAATGTCATGGCACTGTGGAAATGTCATGGCACTGTGGGTAATGTCATGGCACTGTGGGTAATGTCATAGCACTGTGGGTAATGTCATGACACTGTAGGAAATGTCAGGGCACTGTGGAAATGTCATGGCACTGTGGGTAATGTCATGGCGCTGGGGGAATGTAGGGCACTGGGGAAATGTCATGGAACTGGGGGAATATCAGGGCACTGGGGGGAATGTCAGGGCTTTGCATTGGAAAGTTCGCTCCACTTGTCTTTATCGGTCTGACTCCAGCTGTTCATAGCTCAATGTTGTTCATCTAAGATGGTCTCTTCTATACATTGTGATTAGCTCTGGCAGGAGGTTGGTATTAAAAGTTCGATTTCTTCAGACAACAAATCCTAAAAAAAAAACTTCAAAATAATTACATTTTGTAATGATTGAAATATAAAAAAAGAAAGAAATAAAAGTTACCTTTCGGCGATAACAAGACACACACACACACACACACACACACACACGCACGCACGCACGCACGCACGCGCGCGAGTTTTGTACAGACGCCATCACCCATTTCCGTACATTTCAAACCAAGCAGACGAGTTAAATCGCGCATCACTTCTGCTGGTCTAATACCGTTTCCCGCCTAATTATCCTTTACCCAATATTCCAGATTTTCATTGGCCAACCCCCACCCCCTTCTTCCTGGTAACCCCCCCTCCTCCTTGAGGTCATCCCTTCACTCCCCACCCCCGGCGCCCAGTTGTGAATTCATTGTCTCACACTTCCTGTCCTTCAGACTGAAATTTTCTTTTTTCTGTCAGTACTCCCATCGGTAATCTATATTGTTGATTCCTGCCCTACTGCTCAGTTTTGAATGTCTCTTCAAATTAAACGAAAAAAAAGTATTTAAAGCCCTTGCTTTTTGAATACCCCCCCCCCCTGAAAAAATATCTAGCCTTCTTTTTATTTTTAAAGCATTATCTACCCTTTATTTTCTAAATACACTATCTCCCCTCTTTTTCTAACATGTTATCTCCCCTCTTTTTTTTTTTAAAATCACTCTTTCTTCCTTTCTCTATTCTCCTTTCCCCCATGTTCTACTGTCAGTCTTCCACAACCACACATTACTGATTTTTGATGAGATAAATGTGGTCGTCCGTTACATCAGTTGTAATATCATCTTTTTACAATTCCTCTTTCCTTTTCACAGAGCCTGAAGCCAGGAATTAAGTTGCCGCAAGCGTAACACGAGTTCCGGAATTTTTTTTTTTTAAAAACAAGAATATCGGATGAAGCAAAGGAAAAAGAAAAAGGAATGATTCCATGCATTCTTTGACCAAACGAGAAATGGTAAGTTAGCCTTAAAATTGCTTTCCATTTTTTTATTATTTTTTTAATTATTCTTTGAGTCAAGCACTCCGTTGTAAGTATGTGTTGTGTATGTTTTTTTTGTGTGGGTTTGGTAAACTTTTGTACTAGTCCAATTATGTGTCAACAAATGTGAATCAATGACAATCAGTGGTCGTTCATGAACATTTTGAAACTAAGGTGAATTTAGAATCTGGATTGTTTTTTTTTTTTGGTGTATGGGCAAAACTAGTCAGATGCCGGGGCCCCCACTGGACACAAGGGACGGGAAATCTCAGAGCTTTACAGAAGCCACAGTCTAAAACACTTGAACAGGTTAGGGCCGTCATAGGGGAGTGGGGGGGGGGGTTAGTTTGAGAGAAATAGAGACCTCAATATTTTTAAGTGGCGGCCTTACCAGATTTTTTGTTTGTTTAGGGCCATCAATTGTACCCTTGCTTTGGGCAATCAATTGTACCCTTGGCTAGGAACCAACTGTACCCTTGCTTAGGGCCATCAATTGTACCGTTGGCCAGGGCCATAATTTGTATTCTTGGCAAGGGTTAGGGAATTATGGGGGTTAGTTGTGGAGGGGGGCGTGCCGAGAGCCAACAAAAAAACAAAACAAAAACAACTAGAATAAATATAATGTCGCCTGAGTCACCTGAAGTCACCTCGGCAGTAAAAAAAAAAAGAATCAAAATATATTTTTATGGTGTAATATATATATATATATATATATATATATATATATATATATATATATATATATATATATATATATATATATATTACTTGATACAACTTTTTAAAAAAAATTCTTCATTATGCCATCCTTTGTGTTACCATATCATATATATATATATATATATATATATATATATATATATATATATATTTGTATTGTGATTTCACTAAAGACAGGATCAAGATGTTTAGTTGTCTTGCCTAGTGGTCTATGTAAGTTACGGCATTCCACCTACTCTCAATATTTTACTTCCCTATGAAAATGAAAACTAACATCAACCATCACACTTCGCTTCGTTTGTCGCCATGTTTGTTGCTTTACTCTTTATATGCGCACGCGCCGTTTTTTGTGTACGTCTGATCATTTTAAAGTACTTAAAAACAAAGATGCTATTGTTTCATTAAATTGGAACTAACAAAACAAAACAAAAAAAAATTAACTAAGAAACATCCTCAACACTTATTCTGTTAACCAATGAGTCAATGTTTGCAGCGGTGACCCCGATCAAAGACGTTGTGTCCGTCGTCGTTAACCGAAACCGACGTTATCCGAGGCTCGATCGCTCATAAGTATATCAAGGTAATCGCTTCATTCTTTGTAAAAAAAAAAATATTTACAGTTTGTAAACAAAAAAGCCTGCGTTGTTTACCCAAAAACATTTTCTTTTGCTCACAGAAACATGTCAGCGTCGTGGTGCTGTCGATAACAAAAGCCCCCACTGAATGTATTTTTTAGTTTTATTGTGTTTTTATATATTTTTTTTATTATTATTACTAGTTATCAAAGGCCCGGTACCCGGACCGGCGAGTAGGCACACAGTTGGAGTTGAAAATGGTGATATATATTTTAGCGCGTTAACCATCAGTCTATATACTTGCAGTGGCCCCAAGGACATGAACAGATTATTGTAGCCAAAATACATTTGAGAATAGGGACACCTAATAATACATCAAATAAAGTTCATATGTTAAATAGTTCCTCCCAAAGAAAATAATCCTCACTATGGGTAAACATAAACAACAACTCTTAAAATCATATTCCTTCATAATATTTTAATGGACTCCTTTCCAAACAGTTATTTAATGTTTTATAATGTTCAACATGGCGTATTTAAAAAAAAAGAGAGAGACGTGAGTGAGTGCTTGTGTTAAGCAAAACGCTACATGTTTAAAAATTTGTTTCGAAGAGTATCACATAATATTTTGGCATGATTTTGTGTTACTTCTCCTAAGATCGCTTCTTGTCCTTCGGTAATGATTGAGGTGGTCGAAAACATTATTACATTGGGATTGCCATTTGGCATTCATGATCTTACCTGCCGTATGTTAGTGTACGGTGTTTTGTCACCTCGGCACTAAACATATGGCTGGTCCAATGTCATTTCTGGCAGCCATGTAGGAGACAATTCTTACTCGGCTGGCCAGTTGGTAGCCGGATCATGCATGTTAAGAAGAAAACAGTAAATGTTTCTGCCATCTTTGAATTGTTTTTGCTTCCATCTTGGATGAATTGTTTATGCCGCCATGTTGGATGACAGACGGAAGTAGCGATGACAGACGGAAGTCGCGATGACAGACACCGGAACACATGATGTAAAATTTGTATTATAGATAACTAGCTGTACCCTGCAAAACCTTTGCATAGAGTTATATCCCCTTATGCTTGATCGGTAGGCTAGGTTATTTTTTGGTTTCGGGCAGATCCGATTTTTTTCATGGTTGTATTTTAAACTGGATTACTGTTGTGCATGTATTAATTCTTTACTTTCGATTTAACGCACACTGGAAATGAATATTATTATTATAATTATTAATGTATGGACAGAGTGACAATCAATGCAGAGGTGATCCATTTTTACTAAAAAAAAGGTGTTTTATTTGATAACAATCTTCACAAACCTTTTTTTTTTAATTCCTTTTCTTTATATATATATATATACTAGTTGCAAGTACCCGGCTTTGCCCGGGTTTAAAATAAGGTTTTCTGTTTACCTTCTGTTTTCTCCCTACCCCCCTCTCTCCCATCTCTCTCCCATCTCCCTCTCTCCTTCCCTCCCCTCTCTCCCTCCCTAACCACTCTCTCCCTCCTTTCTCCCTCCCTCCCCTTTCCACCTCTTTCTCTCCCTCCCCCTCTCTCCCCCTTCCTCCCTCCCTCATTCCCTATCTCTCCCTCCCTGCCCCCTCACTCTTTATCTCTCTCCCTCCCTCTCTCCCACCCTCTCTCTGTCCCTCCCCTCTCTCTCTCTCCCTCCCTCCCCTCTCTCCCTCCCTTCCTTTCTCTCTCCTTCTCCCCCTACTCCCTCTCCCCCATCTCCCTCTCTCTCCCTCCTTTTCTCCCCCTGTCCATCCCCCTCCCTCCTCTCTCCCCCTCCCTCCCTCCCTCCTACCCTCCTTTCCTCTCTCTCTCCTCCTGCCCCCCCTCTCTCTCTTTATCTCTCTCCCTCCCTCTCCCTCTCTCTCTCACTCTATATATATATATATATATATATATCTTCTCTCTCTCTCTCTCTCTCTCTCTCTCTATATATATATATATATATATATATATATATATATATATATATATATATACTTATAAGACGCATTTTTTGTCTGTCTGTCTGTCTGTCTGTCTGTCTGTTCCCTTATAACTCAAGATCCAGAAAAACAGATAACGTGAAATTTGTTACACATGCACATAATTACATGGGGAAGGTTATAGGACAGGTTTCGTTTCATCTCGATGGGTAGTTTAATTGTAATTATTTTTTTTTTATTTTAGTATTTTACTATATTAAAGTAATCTCGACGGCGCCATAAATAAAATTCCTCTGTGACGTCATTTCCTTATGATCGAATAGAACTTGCGCGCTGGTGCTGTATTGTGCCTTTGTGATGCAAAGAATTGTTGATGTTTTTTCATGCTCCCTGATTTGTACAGTTTGAGGAATGAAGAAGGATTTTAGAAGAAGTGTGAAGCCATAATAATAAGTATATATATATATATAGAAAGAGAGAGAGATAGAGAGAGGGAGAGGGAGGGAGAGAGGGGATAGGGAGGGAGAGAGGGGAGGGGAGGGAGGGAGGGAGAGAGAGGGAATGAGGGAGGGAGGAAGGGGGAGAGAGGGGGAGGGAGAGAGAGAGGTGGAAAGGGGAGGGAGGGTGAAAGGAGGGAGAGAGGGGAGAGAGGGGGTAGGGAGAAAACAGAAGGTAAACAGAAAACCTTATTTTAAACCCGGGCAAAGCCGGGTACTTGCAACTAGTATATATATATATATATATATATATATCTATATATATATATATATTTCTGTTTAACACTCCTCATTGTGAAAATTCTATCTAAGCTGAATAATAAAGGCATTAGCATTACTTTGATCTTTTCACTCTTAAATGTTTGTGTAATTTATATATATAGGTCATGGCCACCTATCCGTCTCATTGAGGCCAGTCAGCCAGACGCGAATCGCTGGCATAAATGGCAACTAGGTGGCAGTCGGTGTGGGGTGAGAGGGAGACGGGGGAACAACGGACAATTAAAGAGTGATGTTTTGGTGGATAGGGTGTATGTGGGGTGGGAGGAGGGGGTGTCAGGTGTTTAAAAAAAAAATCCGGGATGAGATCTGGCCCAGCCTCAAACGACCTTGAGTTTGAAATTTCATGCCCTTTATCCTGAAGCGAAATCGTGGTGGATAGATATGTTTGTGCGTGCATGTGTGCGTGCATGTGTGTGTGTGTGTGTGTGGATGGCTGTATTCTTTCGCTCTTCTAGATCATTTCACCAACTGAGGCAGAAATAAATTGTAGTCTAACGTGCGTAATGAAAACCGATTGACTTCCGGTGTCTGGGTGTAAATCACCGACCTCTCCCCTTCCCGCGCACCGAAACCCCCCCCCCCCACACACCCTTCTTTCTCCCTTTTCTTACTCAGTACTAAACATTTTCCAGCGTAAAGTGGATTACATTTTTTGAAAAAAAAAAAATAATAATAATATGAGCATGCCCCCCCTTCCCCCCACCCCGGGGCGTTGATGTCTCTCTCTTTCACCTTCCCTTATGCCCCCACCCCACCCCGCCCTTCATGTGAACCCCCCCCCCCTTTTTTTCCCCCCAATCCTCTACAGCGCATTAACCACCTGACAGACATTCATTTCATTCAACAATGTGATGACTTATCTCGCTGCCCCCACTTTGTCTGTGCACGTGTGCACAAGGCGAAATTGTGTGTGGGGGGGGGGAAGGGGGGGGCGGGTTTTTTTTTAAAACAGGAAGCTCCACTGAGAACAATGAGATACTTGCTGCTTAGTTGACCTCATCTTCTGTTGTCCCCCCCCCTCCTTTCACAAACACACGCACACACACACACTCACTCACACACATCCTACCTTTACAATTAATATTTATAACTTACAGCGAAAAAAAAAACAACGATATTTTGACATCATAGTTTCCTGGCCTGTTTTCTATATCTGAGTTGGCAGCCTTAATGTTTTTGTTGATTGCAGTTCGGGCGAATCCTAAACAGCTTAGGGGGAGGTAATAGTCTCCGACTCGGGCTTTATATTCAGCCATTGTTCCCAAGTTTGATAATGAAAAAAAAATTGTTCACACATTTAGCACATGTATTAAAACACGGGTTTTAAAAAGCAACAACAATAAAAAAAAAAAAAGCAATTAAAGTTTTTGGTGCCCAATGTATTAGCGACAGTTGGATTCATATTATTTTTTAATTTTGTGGATACACAAGTATATTAAATAATAAATAAATAATTAATCCACTCCAGGCTAATATGTAGGTCACCAATGTTTCATCCGTCTGTCTGTCTGTCTGTCTTGTTTGACATGTCACTATTTGTGTAGTCATGTGATTTGGTCGCGTCCATTTTACATAACCCCAGGCTAGAATAAGATATGAATGTGTGTGTGTGTGTGTGTATGTGTGTGTGTGAAATAAAAAAAAAAGTATATCTTCCCTAAGCAATGTCTCAATGGATTTATTTTGTTACATCAAGGAAGATGAAATGAACATCACTTCTTGCTTGTATAGACTGTCGCTACATTTGTTTCCTTCTTATCTTAAACACAATCATCCTTAATCAAATGACACAATGTATCAGTATGAAGTATGTTATCTTTCTGACACCTGATATATGCACATCTCTTCACGGCGATTATCATGTCAGTTCTTCTTCATTAATTTTTTGGATAGGTTGTGGTAAATCATTGTTATGCCTAATCATGGATGGCTCTCCGTCCTCCCTGTTATACCCCCACCCCCCCCATATCTTTCCCCTTCGCACAAATTGGTGTGATTTCACAGCTACCCCCCGCTGTTATCAAAACAGTCTCGTCTCGAGGTAACACACATATGCCAGAGGGCGCTCCGCGTGACACGGGCTTTAGTGGTGACTGGAGATAGATCTTTGTGACTGAGGTGTGGGGGGAGGGGGGGAGGCCTTCGTGGTGGAGGATGTATCAGAAACACTGTCGCCATTGTCTCCGTGGGATTGATATATGATCCGGGCGGGGGGATCGACATCATAGCCTTCTTGGACAGCATGATATGCGCCCTATGCGCCCCCCACACCCATTCATACATACCAAACTAACTAACCAGAATGCATGCTGATAACCCACGCCCCCCCCCTTTTTTTAAAAAAAAGAGAGAGAAATACATATGATGGATTAAAATGGGGAGAATGTGCTATACAAGTGGTGGCCTCCCTGGGGTCGGGCTTCCTGGGGCGACACTGGTCACCATCTCATACTACTGTGGGTAGCGTCAACACTTGATCTGGCGTCTGTTAGAGTTGCAGCACAGTGATACACAACAAAAGCAAGAAAAAAAAAAACAGCAACACAAGAAAACCCGTTCGTCAATAGTTCCACACAAGTGTCATGTCGTTATTAGTTCCACACAAGTGTGATGTCGTCATTAGTTCCACACAAGTGTGATGTCGTCATTAGTTCCACACGTGTGATGTCGTCATTAGTTCCACACAAGTGTGATGTCGTCATTAGTTCCACACAAGTGTGATGTCGTCATTAGTTCCACACACGTGTGATGTCGTCATTAGTTCCACACAAGTGTGATGTCGTCATTAGTTCCACACAAGGTCATGTCTTCGTTAGTTCCACACAAGTGTGATGCCGTCATTAGTTCCACACAAGTGTGATGTCGTCATTAGTTCCACACAAGTGTGATGTCGTCATTAGTTCCACACACGTGTGATGTCGTCATTAGTTCCACACAAATGTGATGCCGTCATTAGTTCCACACAAGTGTGATGTCGTCATTAGTTCCACACAAGTGTGATGTCGTCATTAGTTCCACACAAGAGTCATGTCTTCATTGTTCATAGAGATACAAAAGTTTAATAGCCACACACAGCTTCACTACACCACTTGTCTTCAATGTTTTTTAACGTATTTTTTCAGTGCGAACCCGGGGATATGTGGGCCGGGGGGGGCTTGGCCTCTTTGGGGGCCCCTGCATTTTGAAATTCGACACTTCGACATGAGATAATGTACTTTATATTTAATGTAAAAAAATTTTGGGGGCCCTCAAGATGGGTTCCGGGGGGGGTCTTTCGAATTCGGACCCCCTCCCCTTACCCTAGGCACGCCTCTGTATTTTTTATTTACCAATCGTTGTCAGCTTCCAGAGAAACTCACGTATTATGAGTAAATTATGACATAGTGGAACTATAGTTGACCTAAAGTCACTTCAACAATTTGATTCTATATACTACATACGTCGCTTCATCTTACTGCTTCAATGTAACTATTTTTATAGCCAGGGTGGGGGAAATTTCTGAGTTGTGGGCCACCTTAGGTTAATAAATTAGACCGGCGGGCGGGACTTGGAGTAGATGGTTGGAGTGTCGACATAAACTGATAAGTATCTAATAAAAAAATAGCGATTTGGGTTCTGCGTTAAATCGAAAGTAAAGAATCAATACAACAGTATTCCAGTTTAAAATACAATCATGAAAAAATCGGATCTGCCCGAAACCAAAAATAACCCAGCCTAACGATCAAGCCTAAGGGGAATATAACTATGCAAACGTTTTGCAGGGTACATCTATTTTAATATAAATATGTCATAACATAAAATACTAGTGAAGTCTTCACACTGGTTCGAGTGGCGGGCCGCGAGCTGCATTAACAAGTTCAACGGGCCGTATTTGGCCCGCGGGTATTAGTTCGCCCTTGACTGGTCTGTGTTTTTAATTTTACCAAAGCTTAATGGGTGACGGAATGTGACCAACGCAATAAGTTCCCCTTTACATTCTAAATTGTATTACGTTTATTGCCCTGCATACCCCAGAAACCTTTTCTTTTAAATCTTATGTCTATACTACTCTATACCTAGTGTACGTCTCTCTAATCTATATTTACTATAATCAAGATGGCGGGGGCTTCAAGGCTTGAGAAAGGGATGCGAATGCCTGATGAACAACATTCGAATAACATTTTCTATGTAAACTAAAAACATTCCCATTTGATATTTATGTAAACTAGAACATTCCCAATTGATATGTATGTAAACTAGAACATTCCCAATTGATGTGTAAGTAAACTAGAACATTCTCAATTGATATGTATGTAAACTAGAACATTCCCATTTGATGAAAAAAAAAACGCCGTTCTGCTCAAAGTCTTCTTGTTCGCCGACAAAATCTATTAATTTTCTTCTCTCTAATTAGTCATAAACCATCAAGGCGTGTTTTTGGGTCGTTTTTCTAGTTATAAATCTATGTATTCTTTACATGTCTGGATTACGCCATCGAATCTATATTCGATGATTCAATAACAGATGCCAATTTTCTCCATTTCTATATTTTTGGTTTATTCTTTTTGTATTTTTTTTTCAAACCTGTATGGCCTGACGTCATTTGTTGTACGATGTTAGGGGCGTGGTTCAAATGATTAAAAACAAATGAATCTTTTTTTAAAGTTATTTTCTACGGCTGACATTGACTGACATTCAAATGACATGAACTTGAGCACATTGCACACCCCCCCTTCCCCCTCAACATAAAATGCATCTTTTGAGGAGGGGACGGATGGTCTTCACGAACACTTTAGAGGATTGATTCTGCCAATAAAAATAAATGATTAATGCCATATCTAGGAATTCCCAGATAATTAAAAAGTGTTACTTCGTTTTAAGTCAGTGACGTTCTGTTTAAAGTAATGCACTATGTGCAGCCATTACCAGCACATTTCCAAAATTAACGTTATTCATGTGTTGCGTTTGGGGTGGGGGAAAAAAAAAAGATATAAACAGCACGAGATGGTGACGGAAGTGTTTACTTGCCTACTCACAGTATTCAGTCACCTTGGAGAAAGTTGGAAAATTATTATAATGATCTCATCAAACAGAATTTTCATTAAATTGAACATACTTCTGGTATTTTAGAATGAAATGAGTCTTTTCAATGTTCACAGAGGACATTTTTTTTAAAAATAAAATCTCAGTCCACTTTATAACGTTATAATTATTTATTATTTAGAGTACCTAGAATAGTGGAAAATTGGTAATGCGTCCCTGAATGAAAGGTAAAAAAGCCGCTCGGGTTGGACAGCCCACTTCGCACCTCTCTAGTAAACGCCACTGCTAGAAAGTCTTTCTCATGCTTGTAGATAGATTGTACTATCCATGACCTCAACTAGTCCCAAATACAAACCGTGGTGACTTTTTTTTTGTTTTTCATTGAATTAACGGAAGTAGCGCACAAAGAGAGATGGATGCTTGCAGAATGTATAGATTCCATCGCCATAGATGTTTGCAGCGTGCAGTATCTCTAGACTCATTAATTATAAAGTCCCTTTGAGTAACTCAGGTGCGGGATGATTTTTCTTGTTGATGGTGATCGTTTTATTCAGTGCAATGTATTTAGATACTGGTTCATCTCCCAGTAACATTGGTAGTCAGTGTGTAGTCAGTCAATGCACGACTTGCAGGTGGATCGCAAACGTAAGGTATTTTTCAAGCGAATGATAAGAAGACATAAAGTAAAAGTGTTTTTGTGGGGTTCACAGAATCGGTGTGCAGAGATTAGACGTTTTAATGTCTTATTTATACATACCGGTATATATATATATATATATATATATATATATAAATATATATAAAAGAGGAGGGGGGGGCGGGCACCTTCGAATATCTATTCATTATATAAAAATAGGATGGTAAAGAGAGCCCCGATGCCTGCCCTATTTCATTTCTCGG
>JAGDYQ010000171.1:1841478-1843978 GCA_021962125.1 Bulinus truncatus | reverse complement strand
TGCGTGTGTGTATATTATATATGCGCATTTGTGTTTTTGGTATGTGCGTATAGGTATCAGCGCTTGTGGCGTTTCTGTTGGGGGCGGGGGGGGGAGTGTGATCAGGTTGGGGCATTACAGGAATACGATTGTGTATGTGTGTGTGTATGTTTGTGTGTGTATGTGTGTGTCTTGATAGAGGGGTGGGGGGTGGTCGGGGAGGGTATTGGATGGTGGTGCAGTGGATTCGCCGGGAAAGCAATAATTGCGAGATGTATGGGGCCATTATGATTGACTGTGTGTGTGTGTGTGTGTGTCTGCGTTCATGTATGTATGTCACGAGAGAGAAAGATAAATAGTGAGAGAGAGGGAGTGAGAGAGGCTAACACGACATGTGTGCGTGGTACACTAGGTGTGGGGCCCAATGAAAAAAACAACTCCCGGTGGAGGTCGCGGGGCTAGGTGTTTCAAGTGTTAGGGCAAATTAAAAAGAAAAGAATAGATCCAAAGAGGCGTGTGTATGGAGGGGGTGGGGTGGAGGTTGAAGGTGAAAGGCAGCATGAGGGATGGGGGCGAATGTAAAAAAAAATACGATTGAAAGGAGGATCGTAATGAGGGGGAGGAGGGGAGGGGGGAGGAGAGGCTGTTTTACTGGGCTGTATATCAGGTCGGTGATGTCACCCGTACAGGAATGCGATAACAAAAGAGGTCAAGAGAAACTGATAATTCGTCGGGTCACGAGATGCCTCATTTCAAAGAGCTCCACCGAGCTCCAGCTCCAGTTACCACACTCCGGAGATGAGGGTTGAAGGTGGTAGGCGGACGCAGTTGCTTCTTCACGTTGAAAAAACAAAAAAGAAAAACCCGATAGCGGGATATAAGGAGGAGGGAAACACCTTGAAAGCTCTCTCTCTCTCTCTCTCCAGGAAAATTTGTGCAGAGTGAATTGGGTCAAGGCTAGGCCAAGGGCAGGCGCGTCCTCGCCGATTGGTTGATTTGCGGAGACGACTTGGCACTCTGCCACAAAATACATTTCTTGGTTTTGGAAGTGGAGCGAACATATATAGAAAAAAAAAATAATTGAGAAATATGACCTTGGATTGTGATGACAAAGAGCATAGAAAGACAGAGAGACAGAGAGAGAGAGAGAGAGAGGGGGGGGTAGAGGAAGGAAAGAGAGAGAGAAGGGCATAGCTTGTAATATATGCTTGTGAACTTGCGGTGTTTACATAAGTGTGTGCGCGTATGTGTGGGAGCTCATCCGTTTCTGAGCCAGACGAAACGCGCTCAAAATGGGGGGGGGGGGGGAGGGGTTGGTAAAAAACATAACATTGTGTTTGGAACCCCCCCCCCCCCCTTCCCTCTCTCTCTCTGTCTGTCTGTCTTGTTTTCATTTTATTTGGTTGCCTTTTCCGGGAGCTATCTCACGTCTCAAGCTCTCAGAATTGTTCTGCTTATTTTGTTCAGAGACTTTTCCAAGGAAGCGGACACAGCTGGCCGGGCCGCAGCAGCCCATTTAACCCACTTCAACGGATCTTCCTTTTGTTTTGATTTCATTTCCATGTCAACACTGACAACTCAGGAGGTCATTTCGACAAATCGATCTATTTTTAGAACAACAACAACAACAAAAACAAAACACCATTTTTTTTTCGTATCATATGGCGCATTTGGTTATGGACGGTAAACAACAGACTTAGTAGTGGTGGTGGTGGAGGGCGGACCGTGCAGACTGACCATAGAACTTGTTGCGCCCTCTGTGTGTACACACTGGATGACCTACATATACTCCTTTAGCACAGCCATGCCTTGGGTGAGTACTATTGTTGTTGTATTTAGTCCTTGGTATATTTGATTCCAATTTATGTTGTTTAAGCCGCAGGGTGCGAGTTTGAGTCCCACCGAAGTACTTCTTTCTATCTCTCTTGTCGACCGACGTCCCTCCCCCCCTCCCCCCTCTCTTTTTTCGCTAGGCAATATTCTCATGCAATAATTCGTCGCCGAATTGTGCTACTTTTTTTATTTAGACCGTGCGCTTAAAAAAAAATATGTATCTTTGAGTTATGAAGAAATATATATATATATATATATATATATATATATATATATATATATATATATATATATATATATAAATTTTTGAATGTGTGTGCTACTTTGTGCTCATTTTATTAGACTTATTTTTGAATGTGTGCTACTTTGTGCTCATTTTGTTAGACTTATTTTTGAATGTGTGTGCTACTTTGTGCTCATTTTGTTAGACTTATTTTTGCTAATTTGTTCAAAAAAATTATCTTGTAGGTCTGTATCTATGTTTACTAAATCTTTGCCGGTAATTAATCAATGGGGCACTAAATGGAGGGATGACGATTTCTGTGTTTTTGTGGGCCATTCTGGGTTTTATTTTATCATTTATGATGACTATAAATAGCCAAATCAGATATATTTACAGAAAAAAAATAATTGAATTGAAAAATAAATCAGTCAAGCTAACACCATATATATATATATATATATATAT
>JAGDYQ010000171.1:1834579-1840978 GCA_021962125.1 Bulinus truncatus | reverse complement strand
TTGGGGTCGAGCTAAGTCTAGCTTAAAAAAACTTCAACTGATCCAGCTATATGTCAGGACTGACAATTTTCAAAGTTTTCAAAATCCCTCAAAATAAAACCATGCTCGGAAATAAGTACACCTATTTACTTGAAACTGTGCTATAAATATCTCTTTTGTATAAACAAGGTATGTGCTATAAATTATATTATTTATTCCATCTGCGAGATCATTTGAATAATGACGAAAACAAACTTGTTCCTAATAATTTGCTTATATCTTCTTTTTTGTTTTGTTGTTAAATCTGTAAACTTTACAGCATTAAATTGAGTGACCATATCCACATAATTTAACTTCAGGGCCGTTCAAATAGAATTAATGGGGGACGAGGCCTAAATTCGCCATCACTAAAATTAAAAAAGCGCGGGTGAATACTATATACTTGAAGAAATATGTCTGTACCAGAGGTGTGCGGATCTTGAAATTTAGCGTCCGCGTCCGTCCGCGGATTTCTATCAATGATCCGCGTCCGCAGAATCTTACAACATTGGTCTGCGGACCAGTCCGCGCGTCCGCATAGCTGAAATTTAGCTGTTTAAATGACTTGAAATTTTTTATGGTAACGCTAAAGAAGATCCGCGTCAGTCCGCGAGTCCGCAACTTAACCATACAATGCGTCCGCTGTCAGTCCGCGGATTCGGAAAAGTCTGCGGATCTGCGTCCGCAAGCGGACGCGTCCGCTGTCCGCTCATCTCTGGTCTGTACATGATTTGATAAGCAGAAATATATACATAATCGATATATTTAGATGGGAGACCACTATTAGGCCTATAACTTTAGTAATGATACATTATATTCCAAGAAGTTATTTTTTAAAATACTTATTAATTTTTTTAGTGAACTTTAATAAAAAGCTTTCTTTTTTTAATTGACCCCCCCACCCCATTTAATTGCCTAGTGTCTATAATGGTGTCCTTAACATATCATAAAAAATCTCGGGCGTATTTCTTTGGCCAATGCACGGTGCACCTACTTAACTTCCAAAACAACCCATTTTATTTTGATAAAAAAATGCTATTATTAACTGCCACATAAATAAACAAAGTTTAATAAAAGTACACATTTTCTCTTTATAAAAATAACGGTGTATGCATTTAAAAAATAAATAAACCTGAACCCAACTAGTATATCTAAATGGCAATAAACTAATCGATATATATTATCTACTTAGCCATTGAAAATTATTTCCATATCTTCATTTCGATTATTCATAGCAAAAGAGCATCTTCTTTAAAGCCTTTGTTGAGTTGCGACAAGCAATTTCTTTCTAGCCAGGGGAATGGATTTTTTTTTTACCCCTACAATATTACTCTACTTTTGCTGTGAGAAATAGCATACGACGACATGAAGTGAGGCAAAAAAGGAAAGAAGTCGACCCAAATCATAGCCAATTACATTGACAAAATCTTCCAGCTTTGTAAACTGGCTTTGAAGACAAATCTCTTGACTTGACGGAAATTAGAATTTCGATGTTCCCAGTTTTTATTTAACCCACTTTACTCGGCACATAATGAACACAGGGCTTTCTGTTTTCCCTCGTGAAATCTCATCTTGGATTTAATGCATTCTGTCCCCCCCCCCCCTGTTCGTGCTAAATTTTCTTCGTCTCCTAATCAAAAATCAAAAAGTTAAAAAAATAAGATTGAATGAACCAAGGGCAGACTACTCATTAGTTGGATTTATTTGTCATCAGGGCCGCGGCACGGGGGGGGGGGAATGGGGAAGGCAACCCTGATACTTGCCCGGGGAGGCTGGGGTCTCAAGACTAGACCAACACACATATTGAGGATGATATTAACTTTAGGTTTTAGGTTCAAAACCTTTCACAGCGTCTACGGTGTCGCTCTTGTGTCTTTATTTTTATTATTATTATTATTTTAAAAAGTTAAATGCGAAACATTTGCAGGTAAGGAAACCAGATTTTTCTGGGAGTTATTTGATATCCGGAGGGGTTGGGGGGTGGGTGGGGATTAACCTGTAACGGTTTGAAAATCAGTACACAGCTGGCATAGGCTTGTATAAAAAAAGAAATAATAAATTTATTCAATATTCCTGTTTTATTATAAAATCACATTATCAATACTTATTGATTATTGTCAAACATATTGGGACGACCTGGGATTGTGGCCCCCACCTTCCACCCCACAAATTATCTTATCGGGTCCTGTAGCAATCCACGGGTTGCACTCAGGCCAGACGCAAGGGGAGGGGGGGTAGGCGGGTGTAACCGGAGCACATGTCAGGAAGCCATAGCCCTAATGGCCCCGTATGATACTGTAATTTTCTATAAAAATGTCTTTGCCATTGGTGGTTGTGTGAATGTGAGTCATAGTTTTTGGAAACATCCCTGTCCCTTTCCCATTCCAGATGACCCCCGCTCACCGCCACGTTGAGGTTTACCGTGTTCTAGACTAATCTAGACTCCATAACTAGATTATTCATTTGCTCAACTCTCGGTATACGTAACACTCGTTAACCTCTTATCATTTGTTCCTTATCTCAAGTACAATTAAACCTAGCTGAAAGAGTAATCTGCAAGACTCGTGTCTTTTCTTTACTTAATTATTAAACCTTTCCAAATCTAAATTAAAAAATGTTCTAAAGTATTGAAATTGACTTGATACGCGAGCGAGTTGTTACGGCGTGAGAAGATACGCGCTGATCTGCCCTGTCAAGTGTCTTCAGATCGTTGCCGGGCAGACGGTTATTTTCTCATGTGACCGGTCATTTGGTGTTTCGTTAGTAAAGTCCAACTGCGACAACAATCACAGTAAATAAAAATTGAGTATCCCCTCACTTTAACTAAAATTGGGAAGGTGTTGGGAAACTTGTGAAATTGTGTGTATGTGTGTGTGTGTTTGTGTGTGTGTGTAGCACCACTGTAAAGGATGTATTTATATGAACTCGTCTATAATGAGAAACTCAATTCATATTCCATGGTTCATATAGTTTATTAACAACACAATAAAATATAAACAGTAGAATAAATCCAATATAAACTGAATTATCACAATGACTGATAAAATCCTCAACTCAATGAATAAATACTTGTTAACAATAAACTCAACTGATTAACTAAACACATATACTCTGATACACTGAATATGCTGATTCGCTAATTGACTGATGATCATCTAACTGAACTCCGAACTGAACTCGAATACTCTCTCTCTCTGACTTTAACTGAACTAAAACTGAACTTCTGAACTGCCGTATCTTCCAAACATCCTCTTTATATAATGTGCTTGCATTATACTCGAACATTCTTGGTTGGCCAAGCTCCAAACATACACACACACCTGTGTGCGTAGTACACACAACTATAGCATGACAACCACCCATGTCATATTTACGCCAAAGCCCGGAATAAGGAAGAGGCAAGTGTCACTTGATAGCTTCATTTCCTTGTTAATACCCGATAACACCAGATAAAAGGATAACTCTTGGCAAATGTGGTTTTTGTTTTTGAATTGCCCTCCCCTTGAAATAGTATTCTCTGAGTCTTCACTTTGTTAAATCAACCTTTATAGCCATTTTGTCTGTTTGTCGTCCTCTCTCTATCTTTCCATCCACCCATCCAGCCTTCCGTCTGTCTGTCTGACTGTCTGTCTGTCAATAATCGCGAGCCTGTCTCTGTCTGTCTGTTTATCTACCTCTTGGACTGTCTATCCGTCTCATTGTCTATTCGTCATTCTTTCGGCATACATTCCGCATATATGTCTATCTGTCTGTCAAACAATCAGTCGATCACCCACCTCCTATCATAATCCATTCTTATCATGTCTCCAGAATTATACAAACTGTCCCTTGCAACCCAGTGTGAGCACTGTCATGTCTCCAGTACAATACAAACTGTCCCTTGCAACCTAGTGTGAGCACTGTCATGTCTCCAGTACAATACAAACTGTCCCTTGCACCCAGTGTGAGCACTGTCATGTCTCCAGTACAATACAAACTGTCCCTTGCACCCAGTGTGAGCACTGTCATGTCTCCAGTACAATACAAACTGTCCCTTGCACCCAGTGTGAGCACATGTCTCCAGTACAATACAAACTGTCCCTTGCAACCTAGTGTGAGCACATGTCTCCAGTACAATACAAACTGTCCCTTGCAACCTAGTGTGAGCACTGTCATGTCTCCAGTACAATACAAACTGTCCCTTGCACCCAGTGTGAGCACTGTCATGTCTCCAGTACAATACAAACTGTCCCTTGCAACCTAGTGTGAGCACTGTCATGTCTCCAGTACAATACAAACTGTCCCTTGCACCCAGTGTGAGCACTGTCATGTCTCCAGTACAATACAAACTGTCCCTTGCACCCAGTGTGGGCACTGTCATGTCTCCAGTACAATACAAACTGTCCCTTGCACCCAGTGTGAGCACATGTCTCCAGTATAATACAAACTGTCCCTTGCAACCTAGTGTGAGCACTGTCATGTCTCCAGTACAATACAAACTGTCCCTTGCAACCTAGTGTGAGCACATGTCTCCAGTACAATACAAACTGTCCCTTGCAACCTAGTGTGAGCACATGTCTCCAGTACAATACAAACTGTCCCTTGCAACCTAGTGTGAGCACTGTCATGTCTCCAGTACAATACAAACTGTCCCTTGCACCCAGTGTGAGCACATGTCTCCAGTACAATACAAACTGTCCCTTGCAACCTAGTGTGAGCACTGTCATGTCTCCAGTACAATACAAACTGTCCCTTGCAACCTAGTGTGAGCACATGTCTCCAGTACAATACAAACTGTCCCTTGCACCCAGTGTGAGCACTGTCATGTCTCCGGTACAATACAAACTGTCCCTTGCACCCAGTGTGAGCACATGTCTCCAGTACAATACAAACTGTCCCTTGCAACCTAGTGTGAGCACTGTCATGTCTCCAGTACAATACAAACTGTCCCTTGCAACCCAGTGTGAGCACATGTCTCCAGTACAATACAAACTGTCCCTTGCAACCTAGTGTGAGCACTGTCATGTCTCCAGTACAATACAAACTGTCCCTTGCAACCTAGTGTGAGCACATGTCTCCAGTACAATACAAACTGTCCCTTGCACCCAGTGTGAGCACTGTCATGTCTCCGGTACAATACAAACTGTCCCTTGCACCCAGTGTGAGCACATGTCTCCAGTACAATACAAACTGTCCCTTGCAACCTAGTGTGAGCACTGTCATGCCTCCAGTACAATACAAACTGTCCCTTGCAACCCAGTGTGAGCACATGTCTCCAGTACAATACACACTGTCCCTTGCACCCAGTGTGAGCACGTCTCCAGTACAATACAAACTGTCCCTTGCAACCCAGTGTGAGCACTGTCATGTCTCCAGTACAATACAAACTGTCCCTTGCAACCTAGTGTGAGCACTGTCATGTCTCCAGTACAATACAAACTGTCCCTTGCACCCAGTGTGAGCACATGTCTCCAGTACAATACAAACTGTCCCTTGCAACCCAGTGTGAGCACTGTCATGTCTCCAGTACAATACAAACTGTCCCTTGCAATCCAGTGTGAGCACTGCCATGTTTCCAGTACAATACAAACTGTCTCTTGCACCCAATGTGAGCACATGTCTCCAGTACAAAAAACTGTCCCTTGCAACCCAGTGTGAGCACATGTCTCCAGTACAATACAAACTGTCCCTTGCAACCCAGTGTGAGCACATGTCTCCAGTACAATACAAACTGTCCCTTGCACCCGGTGTGAGCACATGTCTCCAGTACAATACAAACTGTCCCTTGCAACCCAGTGTGAGCACTGTCAATAAATGTAACATTAGTCAAACTACCTTTCGCTCATCATAACATTACACATACCCCACATATATTACATATTTATGCTATAATGAAGATAACAACCCCCCCCCCCCCCCCGAAGTAACGTTTACAACCAGCCACTATACAAAACAAACTTTACACAGATCGAAAAAAGAAATAATAAATACGGAAACAGGAAATGCCACTTCAGAAGAAATGACATTGACAAACCTTAAAAAAAACCCCACTTCTTCAAACATAAAAAAAGAGGGAAAATCCAATTTATTCTTCTGACTTTTTCTTGTACATTTGGAGTTTAAATGAGTTTCTAGGTTGAAAAAAAACTGATGAGATGTGGAACTGGAAGTTTTGGGAAAATTCTTTTTGTGTTTTTAAAAAAAAAAAAAATTAACATAAAAACTGGTATATTGTTCACGTGTTATTTTTTTTTAAAGCTGTTATCTTCGTAGCAGCCTTGGGTTTGTCGGCAGCAGGAACCTGGCCAAAGTCTGATGGCCGCAGGAAGCTGGCCAAATTCTGACTGAGCACAATAACGCCGAACAGAATGATCCCGGTCTAAACTTGACTGAGCGAAAGGA
>JAGDYQ010000171.1:1624579-1832079 GCA_021962125.1 Bulinus truncatus | reverse complement strand
ACATATTAACTGAACATAGTTGACTTATTTGAAAAAAAATAAACAACAATAAAAGGGGGGGGGCGGCTTTAGGGTTAGGTGAAGGACCCGGGACCGGGGGGGTCACACTTCAAATGCCCCCCCCCACTGATATTACAAAAAAAATTCCCTTAGCCCTAAAGGGTCATCGGGGCAGATGAAGTGTAGAATTCATCTGTTTTTGTAGCCTCGGCATTTAAATGGGTTGTGTGGTGTAGCACAACGCCCAGCCGCCTTTACTTTCTTCCCCCAGCTAAAGCCAGGTACCCGTTTAAAGCTGGGTGGACTTGTGGGAGTCGAACCAACTTCACTACGACTGGGAACATTTCCTTTGGTTCTCCACGATGATCGAATCCAGGAATCAGGTCGACAGATGAGCGCTCTACACAACACGCCAGCCTTTCCTCAATGTTGTTATAAATATCCACCAATAGTGTTCGAGTACAATAACAACTTCCAGACGTCAAGTAGTAAAGCAAAAAAATAAAATAAAACAGACACGTACATATGAAATAAACTGTTATTATGAACATGCGCACATTTCCCCCATACACCTTTGCGCCAAATGATGGGTCAACGGCCAGAGTTGACCTTTCAACTTGAACTATCAACTTGACCTTGACGATGCCAGTTATACAAGTTGACAGGATTTTTTTTTCTTTTTTACAAAATTATAATTATTATTTTGAGAACATTCAAGGAACAAATTATTTGAAATTAAAAAAAGTTGATCTCTCCGATGGATTAAAAAATTTACACATCAAAAGATTAAAGCAAAAAAAAATGTCATTCTAAAATGTCATTCCAAATGTCATTCTAAATTGCCATTCCAAATGTCATTCTAAATTGTCATTCCAAATGTCATTATAAAATGTCATTCTAAATTGTCATTCCAAATGTCATTCTAAAATTTCGTTCCAAATGTCATTCTGAATTGTCATTCCAAATGTCATTCTAAAATGCCATTCTAAAATGTCATTCTAAAATGTCATTCTAAAATGTCATTCTAAAATGTCATTCTAAATTGTCACTCAAAATGTCATTCTAAAATGCCCGCCTGGCATATGCAGGCAGGGCCGTCAACGGATGTCACGGACACTGTAGTTTAATCGTAATCACATTTAGTGGTTCTCAATCAGTAATGTAATAAAATACACTTTTCTCACTCTGTGGTCAAATTCACGAATTCACGAGTTGAACGATGATACCAGACGAACATTATACTTGGTACACAAATGTACTGGTTTTATCTCTAATACCTTCTTTTTTGCCCTTATTGTAATACTTAACGATTGTTCCTATTCAGGCTTACAGTGTTTGTAAAAATACAGCCAGTGTTCAAATTATTGTTACTACCCTGTATTATTTGTTATTGAACGGGCTAATCGAAGTACGAACGGGGGCCGTTGATATGGGCAGGCCAACGAAGCGAAGCGCCTCGGGCCCCATTCCAGTATCATCTTCATCATCATTGCCCGTCACCAGGCACGCTGAGAGGGGGCGGGTGGGGGGTCATTGCCAGGGGGCCCACATCTGTAAAGGGGCACGACTTATTGTTTATTAAGGGGCCCGCAATGATGTCCTGCCCTGGGGCCCGTGTTGGCTCTCGGCGCCACTGCCCGTCACTCCTATCGGAGTATGGGCCACCAACTAAAGATCTCCAGCGACTTCTATCCTGAGCCATTTCTCTCCAGCTGCTTCCAGCTGAACCCCCATCCTGGTGATGTCCGCTTCAAATTCTCGCCTCCAGGTGTTTCTTGGCCGGCCTCTCTTTTTTTTTCCTTGAGGATTCCAACTCAATGCTTGCCTAGTGATGTTGCTTGCCGGCTTTCCCGACCTTTATCAACAGCTGCCTTAGGAAAGTTCTTCAAATACGATGGCCTGACACCATCACCAATGCCAGCCTTTTGAGAACAAACCGGCCAAGCTTCAATACATGAAGAGATCCATTCCAGTATCCATTCCAGTATCTATTCCAGTATCTATTCCAGTATCTATTCCAGTATCTATTCCAGTATCTACTCCAGTATCTATTCCAGTATCTACTCCACTATCTATTTCAGTATCCATTCCAGTATCCATTCCAGTATCCATTCCAGTATCCATTACAGTATCCATTACAGTATCTATTCCTTTTAAATCTGATGAAAACAGAGCCTTTAAGGTACTTTTGCCTAATAGCCCCTACAAATCTCTAAATTATTTGGCTAGCCCCCCCATCCCCACCCCCTCAAGAACGGCCCCGACAACAACAGATATTCACCATTGTTCTATTTTGACACAGAGGACAATGCATGTCATATGGGAGATGTCATGTGGGGTGACATTTGATTGATTTATGCCTCCCTTTTCATTACCTACATGTGTTCATTATTACAATATTAGGCCTATGGGTTTTTTTTTTTTGATCGCTTCAATCACGCGCGCGCAAACGCACACACACACACACCCACACACACACACACGCACGCACGCACTCACACACACACACACACACACACACACGGACCAGGTTTCCTAATACTTTACAATATGTTCACTTTTTAAAAATACACTGGCCAGAGTTCTTAGACTTTGCAATCCATTCTTATAACTCCAGAGTTAATCGGTCCAACGCTTACTCCGTGGGATGCAGTACAACTGGTATGTTTGCCAGTTCAAAGCACTTGACGACATCTTGTACTGTGAGCGAGCACTGGTTAATCTGAGGCAACTCACGGGTTTGACATCATCTTATTATCTGTCAGAATTGTTTTTATTTTTTTTTTGTATTTTGGCTTTTTTGTTTGCCAGTGAGGACTGTTGAACGACAGGGCAACGAGGTTAATTATTATTATTATTATGAGGGCATGAAAGTCGTCAAGAAAAGGCTGGTATAATTTTTTTTAAAACGTTTGATTTTTATCAAGGCGGAAAAAAAATCTGCCAATCAGAAAAAAAAAACAATAAAAATGTAAAAAATATAAAATAAATGAAATATTAAAAAAAAATGCCAAAAAAAAAATTTCTTCAATTCTTTAAAAGAAAAAAAAAATAAAAGAAATTTTTAATTTAATAAATCATATAATAATGAAATTAATTTCATTTTATTAGCCTCAACGTTTTTCTCGGACATCCATCTATCCATCCTTCTATCTATCTATCTGTCTATCTATCTATCTATCTATCTATCTATCTATCTATCTATCTATCTATCTATCTATCTATCTATCTATCTATCTATCTATCTATCTATCTATCTATCTATCTATCTATCTATCTATCTATCTATCTATCTATCTATCTATCTATCTATCTATCTATCTATCTATCTATCTATCTATCTATCTATCTATCTATCTATCTATCTATCTATCTATCTATCTATCTATCTATCTATCTATCTATCTATCTATCTATCTATCTATCTATCTATCTATCTATCTATCTATCTATCTATCTATCCATCCATCCATCCTTCTATCTATCTATCTATCTATCTATCTATCTATCTATCTATCTATCTATCTATCTATCTATCTATCTATCTATCTATCTATCTATCTATCTATCTATCTATCTATCTATCTATCTATCTATCTATCTATCTATCTATCTATCTATCTATCTATCCATCCATCCATCCTTCTATCTATCTATCTATCTATCTATCTATCTATCTATCTATCTATCTATCTATCTATCTATCTATCTATCTATCTATCTATCTATCTATCTATCTATCTATCTATCTATCTATCTATCTATCTATCTATCTATCTATCTATCTATCTATCTATCTATCTATCTATCTATCTATCTATCTATCTATCTATCTATCTATCTATCAGACTGTCTGTATTTATCGATTGCCCCCCCCTCCCACGGGGGCTGCAAAGCTTACCAGACGATCGTATAATACCCTACGTCGAGACCCCACCCCCCTAAGCGTGTGCCCCCCCCCCAGTGCGTTGATGTCATTCAAATCGCCTTATGTCTGGTCCTGCTTGCATAAATACGAAGTCACAAAGCAGGTTAAATTAAAAAAAAAACAACCTTGGTGAAAACAAATCTCAAGTTTATTCGAATTGAAAACAAACGATCACATGCGTGAAAGAAAATAAATAAAAAAGTGAATAAAATAATTTGAGTTCAATAAAAAATATAATTTCATCCACAACTAACAAAACAATCTTCAAACTTATTTATATCAAGGTGCAAAAACTAAAGGAGTTACAGAAACAACAATTCAAAACAAGATATTAGTTGCATTTAAACAAAAAAAAAAAATATGTTTGTGTAACGTAAGCCAACAAATATGTCTGCGATGACGTGGCGATAGTGGCTCACAGGACGGACACGTATTTAAAATGCCGCCTTATGTCTGGCGTGACAGGAATGTAATTGAAGTAACGGACGAGTGTCGCCCGGGGCGTACTATTCTTTCCGCCCCCACCGCCCCTAGTTTCGCCCCCCCCCTGCTCCATTAATTTCTTTTTAACGACGCGCATGTTATAGGGGTGGGGGGGGGGAGGGGTGAACGCTACCTCCAACGAGGTTGGACATGCAAGCTTATTGTGAGACCTTTATCGCCGGTCAACTGCTGTGACACAAGTTTTTTTTTTAGGACTTCCATCATGGCGGACTAAAATAAGGCCCTCGTATTGATGGACAATTTTACATTTTCATTACCGGATGAAGCCGTTGTCAGGGGAAACTCCCTGCACACAAGGTGTTTTTTTCCCCTCTCGTCAATCCCCCCCCCCAACCGTAGTTTAAACTCACGTTACAATCGTGTTGAACTGTATAAGTTACGAGAGGGCAAACGACATTCGGGGGTGTCTCATTCAGGGAGAAATCTGGACCAGGTCATTGACAATATAAGTCGTTTCACTGTTTATGTTTACATTTCAACATCCGGGTCATTGGTTGACAAAGAGTGGACAACATTTCTAGGCTGTTTGTTTTAAAATGAAGCATGTACAACTATTGATTTCAAATATCTTTTCAAAAAAGAAATTAAATAACCTACATTTGATACAAGTATTAATTATATCGACATAAAATCTCCTACGAAGGAATCTATAATCTTTAAAGTGAACAAAAAAAAATCATATTTACACTTTTTCAAATGACTCAATTAAAAAAAAAGAAAGTTTGTATAAAACATTTATCAGACTCCTGTAAATAAAATACATTGTAATTATATTGTATTTTTTAATCATATCTATTGTCATGTAATAAATCCCCTAATAATTTATCCTTTTTTTTATAAATAAAAGTTTGCCCCCCCCCCTCTTTCCCCCACCCCTACCCACTACACAGCCTTTTGGTTGTTGTTTCCCTCCGAAGCCAAGTCATGTGACGTGTGACGTCGTTTTTCTCAACCAAAAAAAAAAAGGGCTTATGGTATTAGCTTGGCAAATCAAGAAAGATTGAAATTAGGTCACAACCACACACACACACACACACACAGATACATGCGTCACGTGAATGCACAAGTAGAGATTCTGAGAGAGACAGAGAGAGAGAGAGAGAGAGAGAGAGAGAGAGATGGACTGACTCATTCGAAGCCCTGGGCCATCAGAGCTGCCTCCTCTAAAGGCTTGTCCAGATTTTCCTTCTCCCACTCGGCCATGTAAACTTCTCTTTTGTACTCGTGCCACATGTCCCTGAAACACAAAAAGAAAGAAAAAGCCCCTGAAACACAAAAAGAAAGAAAAAGTCCCTGAAACACAAAACAGAAAGAAAAATGTGTAAGTCTAAATAGAAAGGAGAAAAGAAGAAGAGTTTTTTTAAAGCCATTGTTGTCCAGCTCCATTTATTCTATCCCGTCTCTCACCGGGGGGGGGGGGGGGCAGGCATCGCCTGTCATCAAAAGGAGTCTTCTTCCTGTGACTCAAGTGCATGGACTTCCTGCTTTGACGGACAGTACTGGGATGCAGTGCATTCACTTCCTTATGTCTTCGTACACGATGCGATCAATATGTGCAATCGATTATTTTGCAGAGTCCTTTGGAGCTCCCTGTGTTTCTACCTACCGGTCTACTTACCTGTCTACCAACCTGTCTACATACCTGTCTATAGTACCTGTCCACGTACATGTCTGTCTACCTTTCTACCTACCTGTCTACACACCTGTCTACCTACCTGTCTACATACCTGTCAACCTATCTCTCGGTCTATCTATCTATCTGTCTGTTTGTCTGTCTATTTAATCTATTGAAGTCTTGAAGATCATACAGTAAGCTACAAAAAGATGTCCTCACCAAAGTCCAACTGATATCAGGATGACCGAAGTAATGATGAGAAGAATGGCCAGTGGCCAGAGAGGAATGTCCACCTTGTTATTTACTGATAGGACCAAAACAAAAATAGTACGTGATATTGATGTGTTGAACATAACAATAAATATAAAAGCAACTGTAAGCAAGTAGAAATATACTTTTCTAATTATCTATCAACTTACCTAACCTGCAACCTTTCCATCTATCCATCTACATCTATCTATCTATCTATCTATCTATCTATCTATCTATCTATCTATCTATCTATCTATCTATCTATCTATCTATCTATCTATCTATCTATCTATCTATCTATCTATCTATCTATCTATCTATCTATCTATCTATCTATCTATCTATCTATCCAGTCTGTCCGTTAGATCAAAGTATGCGTTATACTTCTTTACTCACATTTCTCTTTTAGACTAGAAAATTCTTGTTCCAGCTTTGAGCACATCATCTGTGTACCCGAGCCTGTTGATAAACAACAAACACTGAATTCATTTCTTTTCTGTAGCCATTACCTCCACACACCAGTTGTCCATTACCCCTACAATCAGTAGTCCATTACCCCTACAATCAATTATCCATTACCCCTACAATCAGTTGGCCATTTCTCTTCACAAAGGTTTTTGTCTAATCTCAGGACTTAGCATAGGCTTATTTTTGGCTACCTCCTAGGTTTCATATAATATTCGGAAGGCTGTGTGCTGCCACTAATTTTGGCTGTGTGCAGCAACTAATTTCACCTGTGTGCTGCCACTAATTTTGGCTGTGTGCTGCCACTAATTTTGGCTGTGCGCTGCAACTAATTTGGGCTCTGTAAGGCAACTAATTTGGGCTCTGCGCTGCACCTAATTTCACCTGTGCGCGGCAACTAATTTTGGCTCTGTATGGCAACTAATTTCAGCTGTGCGCGGCAACTAATTTCAGCTGTGCGCGGCAACTAATTTCAGCTGTGCGCGGCAACGAATTTTAGCTGTGCGCGGCAACTAATTTCACCTGTGCGCGGCAACTAATTTCAGCTGTGTGCGGCAACTAATTTCAGCTGTGTGCGGCAACTAATTTCAGCTGTGTGCGGCAACTAATTTTGGCTCTGTAAGGCAACTAATTTCAGCTGTGTGCGGCAACTAATTTCGGCTGTGCGCGGCAACTAATTTCGGCTGTGCGCGGCAACTAATTTCACCTGTGCGAGGCAACTAATTTCACCTGTGCGCGGCAACTAATTTCAGCTGTGTGCTGCCACTAATTTTGCCTGCGCTTCATTTAGTAAAGTAAGTAAAGTTCCAAAAGTCCCTGGGGGCCAGCGGGGAAGATAATATGTTTGAAGTTGGTAGGGTCCAAAATATTAGGGAAGATGAAAATTGGTATGTCTGCCCCCCAAATTTTGGTAGGGTCGAAAACCAGTGGCTTGATTTTTTGGTAGGGTTCGGAGTCCGGACCCGCACGACCCGTAGATCGGTTGCGCCCATGCAAGTGTGCACTCTGTTGCTATTTGTGTGCCCATAAAAGCCCAATGAGGTAAGACGACCTAGTCAATGAGAGACACCAATGGAATTTAACAATTTTTCTTCCTTCTCGATCCAGTATAGCGTTTGGTCACCCAACCGCAACGTTGACCTTTCTGAAGGGGTTAAGGACGGACGTGTCGCGGCTATGTCTTCGAGACCGTAACACATGCTGATGTATGTTGCTAGGCAACGAACAAACCTTAAAAAAATGGCTAACTTTTAGCCGCACTCACTGCTGCCACTTTTCTCACTACGGTCTTCCGGATCACGTGGCGTGTTAGAAAACGGTTCACGCTTCGGCTGCTCCTTCTGTCCGGTGCTCTCGCCGCTCGGTGGCTTTGATTCGGGGCCGGCTTTGTCGGCCCCAGAGCTCTCGCTGCCTGGCGGCTTGGACCCGGGGGCCCCATTGTCGGGCCCAGCGCTAGGGCTGCCTGGAGGCTTGGGCCCGGGGCCCACCGTGTCTGTTTTGTTTGTCTGGCTCTGGTCTATCGGGGATGACGTGTTGGCTGCCGCGCCCTGGTCAGGGCTAGTCTCACCGGGCGGTTTCTGTCCGTTTTCATCACGCTTCTCCCTGGGCTCTGATACGTGCCACCTGGATCTACCTGTTGATAGTTAGTAATTCAGTTTAAAATGACGCACAGAGAGAGAGATAGAGAGAGAGAGAGGGAAGAAGAGAGAGAGGGGGAGGAAGGGAAGAAAAGAGAGAGAGGGGGAAGAAGGGAAGAAGAGAGAGAGGGGGGAGGAAGAAGGGAAGAAGAGAGAGAGGGAGGATGAAGAGATATAGATATATATATATATATATATATATATATATATATATATATATATATATATATAGATAGATAGATAGATAAATAGATAGATAGATAGATAGATAGAGAGAGAGAGAGAGAGAGAGAGAGGGAGAGAGAGAGAGGTGCGCCTTTCAAGAGTTACATTCATCTACACCAGCGATTCTTAAACTTTGTGTTTCACCTACGCCCCCTGTCTCGGTACCCACTACCCTGTCCCTGCCACGCCGTCCCACAGACGCTAATTGATGACACAGTACGCCGTCTTTATGCAGCATCTGCACACTGCAATGGACTCACGCAAAAAAGATTATATGTTGCAGTCACGTGACCGTTATGCGGTCTTTTTTTTTGGCCGGGGGGGGCGATAGGCAAGATATATTTGAGGACCCTTCGCAAGACTTCCATATATATAGGCAAGGGCCCCTCTTGACATCAAATTTAATTTGAAGCATAACTGTAAGGTACCCGTTTAACCATTTCCGGCTTGGCTGTAGGTATAAGCAGCTGCCTAGAGCGGCATTATTTCAAAGAGCGGCAAATTCCAGCAAAGTTAAAAAAAAAAAAAATTAAAAAAAATTATAGAGTTTTCTTAGAAAAATGAAAGAAATGAGGGCGGCACATCTCTCCTTGCCCGTATCACACGTCAACCTTAAGACCCGGCTCTGCGTTTAACAGTAATTTTTGTTTTCCATCTGTAAGAAAATCCCTGTAAAGTCACAACGGGGTGACTTAATAATAGAAATAGATACACACTTACCAACAGTGGCGTTGGGTTATTTAATCAGCGCAGAGGTAAGAATAGAACTTTCACTGTGCAATGAAGAAATTCTATAACTATCTGTTGTTGTTTTTTTGTTGATTAAACAGTGAAATCAAATCATCACAATCAATTTGTAGTCGGTTCCATTTTTTTTTTGGGTCAACAAATGTGTCCCGAGTAGTCCTGAGGATGGGGATGGAGCTAACCGACAACCAAGGAGGTGGCCCACTGCTTAAAGGGGCCCTCTTTTCAATCAGCATTTTTAATGGAGGCCCAGACAGGTGCACATTAGTGTACAGATCTATCTGTGTATATATCTATCAATCGATCAGTCAGTCAACCAAGCTATCTATCTGTGTGTCAATAAATCAATCTATCTGTTCATCTATCAATCAATCAGTCAGTCAATCAAACTATCTATCTGTGTATCAATAAATCAATCTATCTGTTCATCTATCAATCAGTCAGTCAATCAAGCTATCTATCTGTGTGTCAATAAATCAATCTATCTGTTCATCTATCAATCAGTCAGTCAATCAAGCTATCTATCTGTTTGTCAATAAATCAATCTATCTGTTCATCTATCAATCAGTCAGTCAGTCAATCAAGCTATCTATCTGTGTGTCAATAAATCAATCTATCTGTTCATCTATCAATCAGTCAGTCAATCAAGCTATCTATCTGTGTGTCAATAAATCAATCTATCTGTTCATCTATCAATCAGTCAGTCAATCAAACTATCTATCTGTGTATCAATGAATCAATCTATCCGTTCAGCGATCTGTAGGTGTACTAATAAGCCAGTCGATCAATCGATAAGTGCACCAATCTCCCTATGAGTTAATCAACCAGTCTGTATGTGTATGTATCTATGAATAAAGCAAGCAATAATTCGATCAGTTAGCCAGTAAGCCAATCAATTAATCTATCAATTTGTTGTACCTATCAATCAATCAATCTTTTGTCTGTATCTCTCTTTCGATTTTCAAACACACATCTCTTCTAGTTCTAGCTGTCATTCCGATCACAGACTTTCTCCCTTTTTCTGCTTAATGAACTTTAAAAAACAAAAAAAAAATCCAAGTAGCACTGTCTTTGTACGTAGTTCAAATTAATTACAAGTGTTTACTAGCGTATCTTCTATAATAACACATAATGATCTTCAAACGTCTGTAAGTTTTCAACCTTCATGTTTTTTTCTTATGCAACGTTTTCATAAAACTTGAAGTATTTCTAATGTAGGTATTATTAGAACATTGAAAAAATAATTAAATAGAACCTTTAATTACCAATTCTAATTGATGTGTATGTCGGTAATTGTCAAAAAAACCTTTTAGCGTCTTCCCGATTGATCATAAGTGTGACCTAGTTAGCGAAGGATACAGAGTGGATGTAATAAACACATGGCTAAATTTAGATTGAGAATTTAGATTTTAGTGCTAAAAAGTCAAATAAATACTTACAAACACACACACACACACACACACACATATATATCTCTCACACACACACAATTACCAATATGGTTCACATTTCGCTAGTAAGTAAATACAATTTAAAAAAAAATTATGCCTTTATTTACATCTCATTTTATACAGAGGCGCAACTAGACCAAACTTTCAGGGGGGGGCAAAAAAATCACTTGTATTAAAAAATCACATTATTTATATATTTGTATTTTATTTTAAACAAATTTTGGTCTAATCTTTTAATTTTTTTTTTTATTTCGGAGGGGGCAAATGCCCCCAATGCCCCCCCCCCCTAGATGCGCCACTGATTTTACACCATCGGATTTTATTGTGAGGTTTTATTCAAATTAACATGACATCCAGCCACAACCTCCAGCAACGATTTCCACCCATGACAACCGGTCAGAACCTCCAGAACCTGACCTCAGGTCACAGCCTCAGCTACGACCTCCAGAACCTGACCTCAGGTCACAGCCTCAGCTACGACCTCCAGAACCTGACCTCAGGTCACAGCCTCAAACTACGACCTCCAGCCACAAACCCACGCACTCGACTCACTCACCTTCCTCCTTCACCGGCAACGAGTGTTTCTGGTCCATGGTCCGGCACTTCTCCGGCAAGTAGCAAGTGCCGGTGACAGGGTGACACCCGCATCCGGTTACGCAAATGCAAACGAGGGCGCACTTTTCGCCGTAGTGGTTCGTGGGACACACTGGGGGGTAGAGAGGCAGAAAGTATTAAGTTAGCTCGTTGGTGGGGGTGGGGGATGGGGGGGGTTTGGGGGTGGCGGGTGGATGGGACGATGAGACTAGTGGTAGGACGATTCCAATTTTTTTTTGTATAAACCGATTGCGATACAATTACGATTCTTCTCTGAAATACTAATTCCGTTTTGAGAACTACGAGGTTGTAAGGAGTGCTAAATATTTGGTTTAGTTAGGGTGTGAGTCCTATAAATCGAATCAAAATAATGGAACTGATCGAACGATTATCCGATCGTGATCAATAGAGGAATCACTAGATGAAAACTTTTACCGACGCCAGGTGAGGTAGGGCAGGGTAGTGCGATTTTGCGGCCTTACCGGGCGCCGTACCAGAGGCTTGGTGAGGGTTGAGCAAGGGGTGGGCATCATGCCCCGGGCGCTACTCACAAAGGGGCGCCAAATGGTATATTTTACATATAATATTATATGGTTTTCAAAGGGGGGAGCGCTAAAAAGGTATTAAAAAAGGTATCGTGCCCCGTGCGCGAGTTAAGCTAGCTACGGCGCTGCGCATACTGGGGAGGGGCGTAAAAATGGCGCGCTTTATTCCCCTTTCTTACTCTTGAGGAGGGCGCCAGATAAACAAATAAATAAATGAACTCGCTACGATGGCTAGCGTCGTGGTTTCCTGATGTCACAGAGACACCGGAAGTCTTGTGAAGGCAGCGTTGATGGCAAGGGAGACTACACGCGATGCCCACGTGTCAGTACTGCAGTACAGAGACAACCGTTATTTTTAGTCTACGACTTATCTCTCCTGACAGAATCTAACTGCACGAATGTAATGACGACTACCTGACAAATCAATGCTGCGCTATATAAAAACTTACCAGAGCTGCCAACTTTTACCCCGAAGAATAATCCAGAAAGAGATGAAAAATAGTTAACATTTAATGTAAATAATAATAAAAAAAAAAGCAAATGATAAATAAAAAAAAATAATATATAACTAACAAAAATAAGTTCTAGATCTATTATTTAGATAGAGTTTAACGCTCATCGTGAAAGCTGAAATAATACCTAACTAGGGATAAAAAGTATTCAAGTTGGCAGGTCAGAAACTGACCAGCCAGTACTGAAATAAAACTGTCTTGAAATAAGAAATCAGCTTGTTTGGACGATATCTTTAGAAAAAAGTTGAAACATTTCTTTTGTCTACAATGTGTATGTTTGTCTACAATGTGTATATTTGTCTACAATGTGTATGTTTGTCTACAATGTGCATATTTGTCTACAATGTGTATATTTGTCTACAATTGGTATATTTGTCTACAATGTGTATATTTGTCTACAATGTGTATATTTGTCTACAATGCGTATGCATCGCCAATATAATATTTCCCATTCACGAGGTCGTTATTTTTATATGCGGCCAGTTTATCATCGGTTGTAGATCGGTGAACATTGTACGTGCACTCTCCTAACGAACTATCCCTATATCACTGACACATATATATATATCTTTAATTGTGTCCAATGATACGCCACAGTGGGCGTCTAGTGACGTGGACAATTGTTTTCAAACAAGAGATAAATATAAAACAACAAGGAAAAAAAACATATTTTTTTAAAAGGAAAAAAAAAGTGTGTTTGCCGTGTTAAAAATATATATGTGCTAGTATTAGAGAAACTTCATGTCTTTTAAAAAAAAAAGCTAAAGTTCACAGGTTAAGAAATGTTTGACCTCTTTCTGGTAGCCATAGCAGACTAGGGACAGACTAGGGACAGACAAGGGACAGACTAGGGACAAACGAGGGACCGACTAGGGACAGACTAGGGACAGACGAGGGACAGACTAGGGACAGACGAGGGACAGACTAGGGACAGACAAGGGACAGACGAGGGACAGACTAGGGACAGACGAGGGACTGACGAGGGACGGCGGAAATTACAAAAAAAAAAAAATCTCAACACTGGCCATGATTTAGAGAATGGTACTTTCAGGTTGATATTAATGCGTCTTACTGATTGAAACTAAGGGGATGAAAGAATTGCACTACACAAACCGTCCCATTTAGTGTTTTTATATGATCTTAGAGATGTCATCTTATACACAGACCACACATACACACACAAACACACACACTGAACAAAACTCGATTGTCTAAAAAGAACAAAACAACAACAACAACAACAACAACAACATTTTAATACGTTGACACTTTGGTGCACATACAAGTATTATCTAATTACATATTCATTTGAGTAATTAGATGTTTTTTTTAAGTATTTAGATAACATTTTAAGTACATGTAATTAGATATTATTTTAGGTAATTAGATATTATTTAAAGTAATTAGATGTTGATTTAAGTAATTAGACATTAATTTGAGCAATTAGATGCTATTTTAAGTAATTAGATTTTATTTTAAGTAATTAGATAATATTTTAAGTACATGCAATTAGATATTATTTAAAGTAACTAGATATTATTTAAAGTAACTAGATATTATTTAAAGTAATTAGATATTTATTTAAGTAATTAGTCATTATTGTAAGTAATTAGATGTTATTTTAGGTAATTAGGTATTAATTTAAGTAATTAGTCCATATTGTAAGTAATTAGTCATTATTGTAAGTAGTTAGATGTTATTGTAAGTAATTAGATATTAATTGCCTGGTATGGATGTTTACCTTGTGTACAGTCTTTGCCATGGTAACCAGGCTTACAGCCTCTGTGTGAACAGTTGCCATGCACGAAGTCACAGACTGGATCCAGGCAATGGGGGGAGCAGATCTCTCTGCACGAGGCACCAAACGTTCCAGGTGAGCATTCTAATAACAACAAATATCAATAGCTAAATCACATCAATCAATCAACCGATCAATCGATTTTTCCGTTAACAAATACGTATTATCCATCTGCTCTGTCAATCTATCCATCCATCTATTCATCCATCCGTTATATGTATGTCTGTCCAACTATCATATATCGCCTGTTTCTGCCACACGTTCGTTCTGTCTGTCCGTTAATCAGTCATCATTCAACATATCCATCATTCCTATTTAATTTCGCGTATGCACGGTCTAAAGTAAGAGTGGATGTTGTCTCACGACCCCCTTCCCCACACCCCAACATTCCCGCCCCCGGGCGACACGGAAGCCTCTCATTGAAGCCTCACATCTTGCCTTCATCCGACATTTGAACCCCTCTCGTGAAATTTCGAGTGACTCCCAACGACACGAGCAGTAATGGGAGGGAGTGCTGATGATTTTAAGGGGGGGGGGGGACATAATATAATTGAAAATCAGGAGTTGAAAAGATGTAATGTAAAACTCTGATTTTTTTCCACAGAAATTGAATTTTTAATGACACACTTTTGTATCAAGGAAATAACAAAAAATAAAAAAAACAAACAAACAAGAATACAAAGAAAAAACAAATCCCATCCTGCCACGAGTCAATGATCAAAGAATGGCACATATAGAAATCTGTCACAAGGGGAGACCACAGCGAGTCGGTGGGAAATGTGTGAATGCACGCCAAAGCACCGAGGGATGAGTAGTCCCCCCTGTTTAATCGGCACGAAAAAGAGCAATAACTCAGGGGCTGGGCCACAAAAAATAAATAGCCCTCCCTCCCAAACCACTCACGTGACCTTTTTGCATCACCGCCTGGAGGCCGGAATTTAAGCCTGGCGGAAAGTTTGCAATCGAGAAACGTGATTTATTCTCGTATCGTCTGCTGCAGTTAGCTATATCATTTGCAGTAATTTAAAAAAAAAAACGCGCGTTTTTTTTAGAAAGATTGAAAAACAAAAAAAAAAGTCTAAAACACGACCATGGTGAATTTTATTTTGAGCAGACGACAACAGGGACTCAATGGCCTTAATCAAAGAGGTTCTTTTCTTGGAAGATGTTTGCGATCAGAGCTGATCTTCGGTACTCCCACACCTTGGCCCCAGTCTTCCAAAGATGTTTATAGGTCCAAGTCAAACACTCCTACTGGAAACCCTCTTAGCATTAAATTTAATAATAAATTAATACTTGAGGGGGGGGGCTATTTATTTTTAGCAGAGGGCCTTACAAGGTGCTCTAGTTGGCCTATTCATATGAACGGTCCTGCTAGCGGTTAACTTTGTTCGTTTCTGTGGGAGATTTCTGTCACATATTTCAACAGATATTTCACTTTAACGAAGTGTTACGTCACATATTTCAACAGAGATTTCACTTTAACGAAGTGTTACGTCACATATTTCAACAGAGATTTCACTTTAACGAAGTGTTACACTTTATTTTGATGAAAAAATTTGAAAAAAAAAGTAAGATTAAAAAAAAAGAATAAACTAAACTTAATAAACGTTAAAATAAATAAATATATTTGTGACGGTCATATTTGTCTGGTCAAATGTTATATTCTGATCTTGCTCGCCGAATCTGGCGTCCAGGTTTGTCTGATTAAATGTTATATTCTGATCTTGCTCGCCGAATCTGGCGTACTTCTGATTGTGTGTGACTGTGGTAACTTTATAACTCAACTTTACTGTAACCTAGATATGACATAACAGACTCTGTGCATCTCACGGCATAAAACACTTGAATAGAAATACACTGATCTAAAGAATAGACTAGCCAGGTCCATATACTGGTTCTTAGACTACAGCCACTGTATACATGGGCGCAACCGAAGTACGGGTCGTGTGGGTCCGGACCCTACCAAAAAAATCAAACCACTGGTTTTCGACCCTACCAAAATTTGGGGGGCAGACATACCAATCTTCAATCTTCCCGAATATTTTGGACCCTACCAACATCAACATACTGGTTGCGCCCCTGACTTTATACATAGATGTTATTGAGCGTTTTCAAAAGTCTACTACATCTAACTACTAGGAGTCTAAGACCGTTAACACCACTCGACACCGAACTAGCTCAGTGTCCAAGATCACACTCGCGGCTACACTACCGGACTGTCCACACCGTGACTAAATCTTGTCAAAACAACAAGTCAAACTACAGCCAGGGGGCGAGATCAACTGCGTTGGGGACAAGTGGGAACATACAATAGCCCTTTGATATATTTTGACACTTGGTATGACGACGCAGTGGTGAGCTTGGTATGTGAACCTGATCTGTCCTATTGTATGGAATGGTCAGTTAGGAAGGGATGTTCACGCGAGGAGGGCGTGGGAAGGGGTAAATTCTACACGTCACACTATTCACGTCTTTAAATTACAACATTGTTAAAACAACAACACACAATTAGTAGGGTTGTGGATGAAGTTGGACTGCCAGTTAGTACATCCATGGATATCTAGATATAACACCAAGATAGACAACCAAACAAAATTTCATTCTAGCCGTATACGGTTTAGGCTGACGCAAGGATTAAAGCCCAACAGACGGCATAAAATAAAATGTGACTTTTTATGTCTAGTATAATATTTTTATTTTAAAAAATGCTTTCTAAATTCTTTCTACTAAAAAATAATTGTCAATTTTTATTTTAACTACAATTTCTCGTAAATAAAATAACGCTATCAGGTGACTGGCCACGAACGCCATTTTGATTTGTTTACGTTTTGTCAGTTACTTCGTCTACACTAAAATGGACTCAGAATCTGATTATTTAGAGGAAAATAAACTTGATTCAAGTGACAAAGATGAAACTTGGGAGCTCATTACTTCTTCAGATGACTTTGAAGCTGAAAATATTAGTTTTAATTCAAGTTTTCAACACTTCCAAACTCACATGTGTAAGTATTGAACCAATATGCTTTGACTTTGTCTTAATGATCTTTATGTTTATTTATTTATTCATTTATTTATTCTTTAGAACTTAAAATGTGGGAATAGTTATAAAATAAGAGAAAAGTATAAAGATTTATATTTTATTATATAAAGGTTTATGTATAAATATTATTTATTTAGTTCTCTACCGCTAGAATTACTGTTACTGTTTTATTTTTGTGTTATTACTTATTGCCAATCAGCAGATTTTCGTAAACGCAAAAAAAAAAAAAAAAACTGAAGTTTACATAATATTTACATATCTGTATTGATGATATTTTGTTTTCATCATTATAAAATAATTAATTGTAGCTCGATAAATAAGCTGAATTTTTTTTTTTTATTTATGGTTTTCTTTACATATTTTTTTATCCCCCAGATCATATGGCATGATGATATGAATGAATTGAATGACACATTACCAGAACCACCAAAGAATTTTCTACCTGAGAGGGATCCAGGCATTCAACAACTCGGAGGAGCTAAAACAAGGGAAGACATTAGGAAATTCTGCAATGCAGTGGCATTTTTAAAACTTTATTTTACTTTGGACTTAGTAATTCATATTTGTGACTAATAATAGCAATGCCAGACATTATGGACCTACAAAACCTTGTGTTTACCAAGGCTGGTTTGATCTTGCACCAGATGAATTCTACAGATTCTGTGGACTTATCATGTATGCTGGACTTTTTCAAGCACAGAACATTGACCGCTTCTGGTCTACTAAATCACTATACAATGGACTTTGGGCCAGAGCTTTTATGTTTCGTGATAGATTGAAATCTATAATGAGCTTTCTAAAGGTGTCTAATCCTCAAACTGAAGACAAAACCAACAAGTTATGTAAAGTACATTTTTTCTTTAACTTTATTAGATTGTAATGGATAAAATTGTTTCAGCCTTACCAAGATATATCAATAGATTAAAGAATGATAAGAAATAAAGGTAGATATATTTTTAGGCAGTACATAAGGGATAAGCCGACTAAGTGGTGAATGAAGTTATGGGTATTAGCTGATTCTCTTTCTAGGTATACTTATGATTTTCATTTATATTTAGGTAAACAGGATAATGGGCCTTTTGGATTGGCATATGGGGTGGTAATGAAATTAATTAAATCTTTAGCTAAAGAGGGTTATAAATTATTAGTCGATAATTTTTATACTACTATACAATTGTCTAAAGATCTATGGGGTAGGAGCATGTGGAACTATTCTTAGGACATGTAAAGGTATTCCCCAATCTTTGAAAAATCTAAAAGAGGGGATATGAGATGAGTTAGAAAGGGAGTTATTGACAGTACGATGGAGGGACAATAAAACTGTTTCGGTTATGTCCACTATGCATAATGCAAATGGATTTGGAACATTTAAATGACAGACTAAGTAAATGGGAAATTTTAGGAACTTACTGTTGACCAACCAACCATAATACAGGATTACAATAAATATATGGGGGGTGTAGATAAGAGTGACCAGTTGATAAATAAATATAATGTTCTATGAAAAATTATCATAAGCTGGTATAATAGTTACACTAATCTTGTAAAATATTTTTAGCAAAGTTATAAAACATTCTGAAATTGAGCTTTGTTGTTATCAATAGACATTAGAATGTTAGTTTTTATAACTTAGATTTATATTTTTGAATTTTTCTTGTTGCATGGTCAATGTTGATCCCAGCAGATTTTTGGTCCTTTTTCTGTTAAAACACATCATTTTTAGAAATTTTAAAATATCTTTTGTATCTGATTATAATGTCTTCAAAAATATCCTACACACAGAGAATTGAATGTAGTTTAATAAAAAGTAACTTTTATTGAAATGAATCATAATGAACTTTTTTTTCTTCTTTGTGTTTGTGAATTGTTTAATTTATTTATTTCTGTTTATTTTTTTCATCTAAACTTTTTAAAAATAATAAAATACTTGCATAATAATATCACTTTGAAACATATATTGTTAAAAAGCCCTTTCAATTTACTACATTTTCATATATATACTATAATAACATAATTTTTAAAATAAAAGCTTTAGAGAAATATTAGTCGATAAAAATTTTAAAGACATTGACAAATTAAGATTGAAAAAGCTGGATGTTTTTTTTAACAATGTCAACAGAGGAGGGCTATTGAAGCCATCTGAGTACACCTTCTCTACTTGCCTACTAAATTGGAAAGTATTCAATTCATTGAAAAGATCAGCAAGTAGTCTGAAACTATTTCTAGAACAAACAAATAAAAAAAAATTGTTTAAATTGTTGATAGGGTAACAATTGATGAGTCATTGCTGATTGAAGAAATTATTTTTTTATTTCAATCATAATTGAAAAGAACTTATTTATGTTAAATTTCTTAATTGTTCGTCTAAAAATTATGTTAAGCAATTGAATGAGACCGTTCATGAAAAACCAATGAAAAAACGAAAAATAATTAAATTGACAAAATAAAGATTTTAAATTAAAAAATTTGTTATTAAAAGTTTTCAAACTTTAATTGCTTTTGTGTTTACTTCATAAAAATATAAGTACCAAATATACAAAACTGCTATTAAACATGAAGACTAACGCTAAACACTTGATTGTGTGTCAGCCTAAACCGTATTTTTTAAAATATTGGTTGTCCTTCCTGATGCTATATCTAGACTTCCATGGTACATCCATTTGCCTCCTTTTGTTCCCATCTCGGTTCATAACGAAATATCTCGCAGCGAAGGCTTTCCGCCGGGATTTCCCAGAATCATTAGACGTGACGTCAAGTGAATGACGCCGAGACACTCCAGCTACGGAATCAAGGCACTCTTCAGCGTAGAGGAGGGTTTGTGACAGGCAATCTTTTCGCAGCTTGTCACGCTAGTAGCATTTGTCACAACTTTTTTTTTGTGTTTGGCTTTATTTATTTTTAAATTCTAAAACTAGAACATCCTCAAAAAAAAAAAAAACCCTTTTAAATGATTTTTGTTTCTCACAATAGTTCCCCCCCCCCAACCCCCTTCTGTCGCCAGACACCCGCGGTTCTAAACTGGTGCTACGTGTACCCCAAGGGAGTGGTACGTTGTGCCGTATAATTTTCGTTGAAACAACAAAGAGGTTTCATGAAGGTCGCCAAACCACGAGCCAAAGTATCGCATTAAGTAAAATAAGTTGGTTTATTTTTCATTATGAAAACAAGTTAGCCGACATTTATTCACGAACGTACGTGTGGGGGGGGGGGTCCCCGCGGACATACTCACGCACCAGTCGGGGTACAGTCGCGAAACAAACGTTTAGAGCCGATGCTGTACACGGACACATATTTAAACAAATAAAATCAGTTTCACTTTACTTTCGGAGCAGATTTTCCCGCGGTACCCTCGGGCGCAGCCGTTGACACAGAAGCCGTCGCTGGGGTCGCAGAAGATGGGGCCTCCGACACATTGCCCGCACTGGTTCTCACACTTTCTTCCATAATACCCCAGTTTGCACTCTGAAAATAAATAAATAAGATACCTGTTTAACAATTTGGAATGTTAGAATCAAGGCTACAAAACAGGAATTTATTTTTAAAATGTATATATTTTTTTTAATGTATAATTTTTTTAAATGTATATTTTTTTAAATGTATAATTTTTTAAAATGTATGTTTTTAAATCTATAATTTTTTTAAATGATTAATTTCCTCAAATGAATAGTTTTTTAAAATGTATAATTTTTTTAAATGTATAATTTTTAAAAAAAAATGTAATATTTTAAAAGTTATTTTTGAAAATGACCACATTTCACGGTGTAGTTGTTAGGCCAGTGCACATAATTATAATGTCCCAAGGTAAATTCCCTACATCAACGTTACAAGTTTCTTTGTGTTGGGTTCTAATTGGACGGAACGAGTTGTAATAACAACTACATAATTTTTTCAAGCACCGTTACGGACACATTTTGACCAGAAGCTTTTTCGACTTTCATAACAACTTAAAAAAAAAAAAGAATAGCAAAAACAAAATCAACAAAGTCTCAGATTTTTTTTTTGAAAATTGACATGACGCGGGAAGGAAGATAGTGGGGCAATCTAAAAATAGCCACCAGGCCAATGCGATGGATATAGAGTTTGTGTTGACCTGTGGCTGCTCACGCGGTGAGAATCGACGGGTCAGTTGAGGTCAGACTAGACCAGTAGTAGTGTGGAGGTGTGAAAGGTCTGTACTAGACATTGGACCCGACATTGACCAACATCTACTGTGGACAGCTCAGAAATAGATCAAATAATATTTTTTTTCATCTGGCGATAGCGACAACTAACTTTTCTTTCTATTTGTGTTAATTAGTGATTGACTTTGACTCGTCAGTCGGCACATACGATTGTTCGTCGTACGAGCTCTGACTGTGGAGGTTGTGAGATATTGAGATAGAAGGAAACGAGATACGACTACAAATCAATATCGATCTGGATCAATGCTTTTAGGCGTTATTGATTTTTTTTCCTTCTTAAAGGCTTTTTCAAACCTTAATTCCAGCCGTTTAAATACATTTAACAGCGACCACTACCAAAAAAAAAATTCAGCCATGGGCCATCTGCGACACGCGGGCCGAATACGGGCCCAGTGCCGAACCTAGAGACTCGAGGGCCCGGGGGGCTTGACCTCTTTGGGGGCCCCTGCATCTCGACATTCGACACCATGATATGAGATTATGTACTTAATATTTAATGTAAAAAAAATTTTTGGGTGCCCCCTCAAGCTGTGGCTCGGGGGACTTTCGAATTTTGACCCCCCCTCCCTCTCCCCTAGGTACGCCTCTGTACGGGCCGTTGGTATGATCCGGCTCGCGCTCCGCCCCTACCCCTCCGCTCGTCCACACCAATGACGTATAACATTTAGTTCACATGAAGAACGCTTAACCCATCTTCTGTCAAATTAAAGAATCCATTGCGGCCCACGGTTTAAAAAGTTTTGCCCACCCCTGACCTAGATCCTCCTTAGGGATTTAAGTTGTCATCGCAGAATAGGAAGTGGAAAGGATGTGAAATGACACGACCGATATTTTTTTCCCCCCTTTCCCTTGTGGGTCAGGATCTAAATATGAACTCTCACCTTTCAAGTGATTGGTTGTTATTGATTTCTTTGCTGTACAGTTCTTGTACATTTCATAACAAGTAAGAATGCTTACAAAAACAAACAAACGATGTACAATAGTTACCGTGACTATCAGTGTATGTAGGATAGAATAGGAGTAGAATATGTATGACTCTACCGTGCCCGAACGCCATCTTGAAATGGATGCAACTTTTTTGTTTCCTCACTGTCGCTACTTCCTGTTTCTATCGGTGTTGATTTAGAATTGATTTACTTTGTTTGTTCGTTTTGTGTTCATATGTGTTTATGTTGTGTTCATGTGTGTTTATGTTGTGTTCATGTGTGTTTATGTCGTCTTTATGTGTTTTTATGTGTGCTTATGTTGTGTTCATGTGTGTTTATGTTGTGTTCAGGTGTGTATGTTGTGTTCATGTGTGTTTATGTTGTGTTCATGTGTGTTTATGTATGTTTATGTTGTGTTTATGTTGTGTTCATGTGTGTTTATGTTGTGTTCTAGTGTGTTTATGTTGTGTTTCGTTTAAAGAAGGAAACTGTTAAATGCATAAGAGTGTCAAAGAGTGTCAAAAGTCACACATACAAACACATGCACGCATGTATGCGCTCGTGTTGACCTAATGTTCAGTCATCAACAACAACAACAAGGAGAACGGTTAAAACAGTGACCTCCCCCAAACCCCGGGCCGCGGACCGGTGACTGTCCGTGGATCGAATGAAGCCGGGCCGCCCAAGAAACATTAAATTACTTTCTTTTTATCTATTTCTCTCGTGGTTGTGTGTCATTCCATGGACGAGATATAATCAACGGTGAAATTATCGAACGCTGAATGGTCCGTGGCGAGAAAAAGGTTGGGGAGTTCTGGATTAAAACACACATGAACAGAGGCGTCTCTTGGGCTCAGGCTTCTAAATGGCTCACCAAAACCCTAGAGTTGCAACTGTATCCCCCCTCTCCCTCGTGTTTCTCTTCTTAAGTGACCTTCGGAACTACTTCAGCCTACCTAATACATTGACTGTAAACTTTATTCATTCATTCGAATGCATTGTTGCACTCCGAAAAACAATGGCCACGCCTCCTTGACTATTTTTGGGAACGCACTTTTCATGCCCGCCGTGTGGCAATAAACGTGCCTGTCTCATTTGTCATAAACTGTCACCCAGTTTCATTTCCCATGGCGCCAAGTCAGACAATTTGTTTTTTTTAAATAAAAATTTCTAACACATAAGACAAATACTTGTAATATGAAACAGCATATGAAATGAAGTATGTCTTGTAATTTTAAGAAGGCTACATACGTCATTATATATTTGCTGTGTGAAACTTTGGAAGGAAATTTATAATGTACTTGCTAAATAGCGACTAAAAAAAGGCCTAATGAATAAAACATCCTTGCGCTCTGTTGTAATGTTTGTGCGCACACACGCGCAGGCACGCCGAGAGGGGGGTCATTCCCAGGGGGCCCGCATCTGTAAGGGGGCCCAGCCGCCCCGACCGTGTCAATTTTTTCGCGACTTATTGTTTATTAAGGGGGCCGGCAATGATGTTCTGCCCTGGGGCCCATGTTGCCTCTCGGCGCCACTGCACACGCGCAAAGCTTAAAGGGAACACATCTGTAAAACAAAGGCTTGTATTAACAACTGTTTGAATGTCGTGTTAATAGCAGTCGAATGAAGTCTGTCTAAACAACTGGTCAAGGATGTTGTAACAACTTTTTTTAAATCTGGCCCCATTTTCGTGAGGCCTTCTTAATGCCCTTAACGAGTCTCGACACAGGGGCCGTTGACAAGAGATCAGGTGTCACGCCCATCGCGATGGAGGGTGGTGGTGGTGGTGGTGGGGGAAGGGTTTCCATGACGATGGCTTTGACTTCATTTGACCTTTATTGCGATAACCTTCGGTCACTCCTTTCAGTCCGGGAGTGTGTGTATGTAGGGGGGTAGGGGTGAAGTATAGCTATCAAGGAAGGCCGGCTGGATTGTAGGGCGGTGTCAAAGAATTTAAAACGTGAATAGAATTTAACTCAAGGAAATGTATTTAACGGATCTTAATTTATTTTTTAAAATATATTTTTCATTTCACAATTCACAATTTAACCAATTCACAATTTAACTAATTCAAATATTTCATCTATAAGAAAAAAAATAACATTTCTCCTATTGTGGACCTTCAAATGGAAATTAGATAAATCCACACAATGCCGCTACTATAATTCTTTACATCTAAAAAAGATTAGATTTTCATTTCTTTAGTAAACCGTTTTTTATGGTTATTGAAAGACTCTTGTCAAAAATAAAATAATTGTAAAACCAAACCCTATTTACTATTTATACTTTATTATTTATTGAACTTCATGTACATTAATTAAACAAAATACAGCCAGTGAACGAAATAAAAAGAATCGGGTTTAACCTGTCAATTATTGTTCAAACCTTTTTTTTTATTATTTATATTTAGAGTATACAATAACCTTTTTCTAAATCATCGATCTCTCTCTCTATTGAAACATCATTGTCAATCGCGGGTACGTTGGAGTCGTGTTACTGTCGTCTGTTTGCGGCAAATAAAATAAAAAAAATGAGCAGTTGGCAACGAATATTTATTTATTACCAGACGACTCCGCTGCCAACTAAGACGCATTATTCTCCTTATTCGTTTCATCGTTTGATTCTCTGGGGGACGTCAGGGTATTGCTGTGGTCGTTCTCAGACTTCCGGTTTTTGTAGCAAGTCAAACATTTGCAGAGTTCCACCTGAAACTTGGAGCTGAGGGTGCTGTAGAAGACAAAGTTCATCGTGGAGCTCAGGTAGGCCAGGAGCAGGACCGAGTTGCTGGCCAGGTTGTTCCTGACCGTCTCCAGGGGCGTGTCCCCGGGGAACATGTGTGATATGACGTACCACACGCAGAAGGGGGTGTTGAAGACCAGGAAGGCGGTGGAGGCGAGGGCCACCAGCACGTGCATGGTGGGGCTCCTCAGCCTGCAGCACCCGTGGTGGCCCTTCGGGCCGAACGCGTTCAGCAAGTCCCGACGCCTCTGGCGCCTGACGTCCCCGGAGAGGGTGTCCCACATGACGTAGTCGTCGCTCTGCGCCGCCAGCCAGAGGATCCCGTAGGCGGCCCTGATCCGGCGCAGGTTACGCTCCTCCTTGATCAGCATGATCTTCTTGATCTCGTCCTTGTTCGTCTCCAGGGAGGGGTCCACGCTGGAGCAGGACATCTGGGAGGGCTTGGAGCAGCAGCTGAGGGTGTCCACTCTGGCGGTCTCCAAGTCGACCACGTGGGAGAAGCGTATCTTTTTGATCACGTGCTCCCCGGCGGACCCCTTCTTGACGTCCCTTATGGCCGAAGCCAGGCTCTCGCTCTCCACGGGCGTGAGCCGAAGTTCGGCAGGGGGCTTCATGTGGTCGTTGGCGGAGGTTCCCAAATGCTTGGTGCCTGCGCCTTGCTGCTGGTGCGCCGCGTTGATCCCGTCGATCTTCTCCCGCAGCTCGACCATCTTTTTAACTGACGATAGAAGATGAATGAAATAATAGGTCAACTGAAGGGTGCTCACTTAGAGAGATGAACTACCTTTAGGGCTGTTCTTACGTTATGGAGGGAACCTAGCCAAGGGAACATATGAGGGGGCTGGGGCGAGGGAAAACGTTCTCCAAGTCATCGCTTGAATAATATAGGCCCTTAATAATATAGGCCCTTAATAATACAGGCCCTTAATAATATAGGCCCTTAATAATATAGGCCCTTAATAATATAGGCCATTAATAATATAGGCCTTAATAATACAGGACCTTAATAATACAGGACCTTAATAATCTTTGATATTCAGCGCCCCCCCCCCCCCCGCTTCTCCACAATTGTTGCCACTTTATCGACGTTTTGACGTGATCATATATTTCAATCCCTAGACTGCTAGACTGTCACCTAGTTTAATATAGACTGTCACCTAGTTTAATATAGACTGTCATCTAGTTTAATATAGACTGTCACCTAGTTTAATCTAGACTGTCACCTAGTCTAATCTAGACTGTCACCTAGTCTAATCTAGACTGTCACCTAGTCTAATCTAGACTGTCACCTAGTCTAATCTAGACTGTCACCTAGTTTAATCTAGACTGTCACCTAGTCTAATCTAGACTGTCACCTAGTTTAATCTAGACTGTCACCTAGTCTAATCTAGACTGTCACCTAGTCTAATCTAGACTGTCACCTAGTTTAACCTAGACCTAGTTTGCCTACCTATAAGAAAGGCTCTGTGTAAAATGTATATATGTAAGAAAGGTTGTCACAGACGAACTGGTACATGTCTGGGTGGGGAAGGGGGGCATTTGCAGATAATTTTAGAACTTTTTTTGGGGTCCAAGGCAAGATTTATTTTAGCTATATTTCGGGGGCTGTATCGAAAAGTAGGACAAAGCCCTGACAGCACCAGATGTAATAAAAATTAATTCTGGACTGGGGCCCATCTTGTAATGTTTTTTATTTGCACTACACGCAGTCCTCTCACCCCCCCCCCCTTTTCCCCTTATAAGCGCGAAGAAAGAATAAAAAAGTCAATTTAAAGACAATAACGGAAATATCCTATGGCTGGGCAACGGTTCTACGTCGGGGTAACTGTCCTATGTCAGGGTAGCTGTCCTATGTCAGGGTAGCTGTCCTATCTATCTCAGGGCAACGGTCCTGTGCCAGGGCAACTGTCCTTCGTCAGGGTACTGTCCTACGTCAGGGTAACTGTCCTATGTCAGGGTAGCTGTCCTATGTCAGGGCAACGGTCATATGTCAGGGCAAAGGTCAATGTCAGGGTGCTGAACCTATTTCTTGGAACTGCGTCCTCAGTCTGTCTCTTCTCGTCTGCATCAGCTGGTAGTTCACGATGATCCTCCAGTGGAAGAAGAGCAGCAGGCAGCAGGGGATGAAGTAGACTGGCAGCAGCTGGACAGCCTTGAAGATCACCGTGTTGGCTGTGGGCATCAGGATGCAGATGTCGCAACTGGGGTGGCTGGGTCTTGTGCTGGAGAGATGATGATAACCAGTCAAATCAATCTTCAGTCAAATCAATATTCATTCAATCACTCAATAAACTTCAAATGCATGGCAATCAACCGATCAGTATAACTTGTCTATTACTCAATAATACATTTTCTATCACATTTATCATACGAATCTATCTATCTATCTATTCACACATCAACTGCTGGACCATGGTTTGTTTACATACTAGGTACTTCCCCTTATTGAAACTGTTGGACCAAGGTTTGTTTACTATACTAGGTACTTTCCATTATTGAAACTGCTGGACTTGGCTTTGTTTACTATACTAGGTACTTCCCCTTATTGAAACTGCTGGTCCAGGCTTTGTTTACTATACTAGGTACTTCCCCTAATTGAAACTGCTGGACCAAGGTTTGTTTACTATACTAGGTACTTCCCCTTATTGAAACTGATGGACTTGGCTTTGTTTACTATACTAGGTACTTCCCCTTATTGAAACTGCTGGTCCAGGCTTTGTTTACTATACTAGGTACTTCCCCTTATTGAAACTGCTGGACTTGGCTTTGTTTACTATACTAGGTACTTCCCCTTATTGAAACTTGCTGGACTAAGGTTTTTAAAATTTATTTTTCCTTATTGTATCCATCCATCCATCCATCCATCCATCCATCCATCCATCCATCCATCCATCCATCCATCCATCCATCCATCCATCCATCCATCTATCTATCTATCTATCTATCTATCTAATCTATCTATCTATCTATCTATCTATCTATCTATCTATCTATCTATCTATCTATCTATCTATCTATCTATCTATCTATCTATCTATCTATCTATCTATCTATCTATCTATCTATCTATCTATCTATCTATCATTCTATCTATCTACCTATCTATCTATCTATTTTTCTATCTTTCTGTCTGTCGTTCTATGTGCCAGCTTATCAATTTAGGAATAAACCTGTCTATTTAAAGTATTAATCAATCACTCTACCAGTCTGACTAACAGTGTGTCTGCTCTGTGTTTTAGTGTCTGATCAATTTACTTTCAGTGCTTGTTTAACCTTTCAGCCTTATAACTTATAAGACTTTAATCTTAGGCCCTGGACAAAATTTCGGCCGTCGTGTCTGATATTTGTGATACATTTTGTCATTTTGTTCGCCATATCAGACCCTTTTTTGGTAACAAGCCTGAGGCCAACATCATTCCCTATCTGACTTCGTGTGTACATACCAACTGAAACCAACACCCCCTGTCGCCTAATTCATCTCTCTCATAGACATCGAAGATGCGGCCCAGTTTTTATTTGTTTACATTACGACGCCCCAAGCAAGGCTTTAATTAAAAAAAAATAACCGACCCTCAACCGTTGTCAAAATAAACACGGCCATCAAACAACGCGTCGTACTGTGAGACACGGCCATCAAATACCGCGTACTGCGAGACACGGCCATCAAACAACGCGTCGTACTGCGAGACACAAAACGTCGAACTAATTGCTGCAGATTACGTTATCTTGCCATGTCCTCCATCGTAATCCGAAACAAAAATAACAGCAACAGCAATCTGCAGGATCCGATCTGGGTCCACCGGCCGTTAAGTTTGCTATCACTGGGGCAGGATATTGACGAAGCCCGTACAGGACATAATTTGTTATTTTGTAAGAAAACATCAGTGTTCTGTTAGACTTACTTATCTAACTTGTTAAAAAAATAACAACAGAGCAAACAAACAGACTAGCTAGCCGGAAGATTGACTCATCAGAAAAAAAATAGAACCGTACGTATCAAGTGATGTCATTTACTGGTCTTATGTTATCATGCACTGGTCTTATGTTAAATTATGCACTGGTCTTATGTTAAATTATGCACTGGTCTTATGTTAAATTATGTACTGGTCTTATGTTAAATTATGTACTGGTCTGATGTTAAATTATTTACTGGTCTTATGTTAAATTATGTACTGGTCTTATGTTAAATTATGTACTGGTCTTATGTTAAATTATGTACTGGTCTACTGGTGTCATGTTCTGGTATACTGGTGTCATGTTCTGGTATACTGGTGTCATGTTCTGGTGTTCTGGTGTCATGTAGGCCTACTTGTCTACTGGTGTCAAGTACTGGTTACTGGTGTCATGTTCTGGTATACTGGTGTCATGTTCCGGTCTACTGGTGTCCAGTGTTGGTCAGTCAGTCACCTTATGTAGTTCCTGAAGTAGATCAACGAACTGGAACCGGCCAGTATCACGATGACCACCAGGGCTGTGTAGATCCGACACTCGGAGAACAGGATGTGGACCCTGAAAGGATGGACCATCCTAATGTAGCGGGTGAAGGCCAGTAAGGCTATCGTCCAGTTAGTGGTGGACATGCAAAAAAAGTGCCAGAACTTGTGAAATCTGAAAATACAGGGAACAAACCGTGACTTCTCATTCCTATTCATTGATTCCTAATTTTAACCTATTTCCAAGCATTTCTCCCAAGTCCGTTCATCGGATCAGTAAATCCGATTCTGGAATCGAATCGAATTCGATAGGATCGTAGCGCATCCCTGGGATGGATCTCTGTCTGTCTGATGAATAGTAAAGTCTTATTACCAAATCAGCGACTGATATAGTTCGTATTTTAAAATGTAATGTACATGTGTAATAGAGTGTGAATGTGAAATTAAACGACAAATACATGGTTATTATCATTAAGTCATATTTTGATAGTATTGTAATTGAAGTAGACGAAATATATATATGTAGCCTATATGCGGCCCGCCGATAGCAATCAAGTTTTAAATGTGGCCCTCCATAGAAACCGTTTGCCCACCCCTGGTCTAGGGCTTCCAATAACGTAGGGCGGGCCCAGTGTAAAATTTAAAAACAACAACAAAAAGTACGCATGTGTCTCTGTGTATCTAATGCCTACACTCCTTTAAGGCCGAGTCAGTAACAAAGTGTGTGTTTTGTCTGACAATATCGATGTCTACTGTTGTATCGTGCCACGTTTTGTCAGGTCGAGCCATCTCCACCCCCCGCCACCCCCTCCCCTTCCCGTTCATTATAACGTGACTTTGCTTTCTCTAAAACCCTAACCCTGACGTGTGATGACGCTAACGCTGATCGTGTCTCCGCCTAACAACCCCCCCCCCCCACACACGCACACAAAATTAAAAGCTGTCATCTCTGCGCACGGACACATATATCATTTTATACGTTCATCTCGCGTTGGCAGCCATCTATCGTGCCACTTACGGAATGGCACGGCGATGTGTCGAGAGTTTGAAAGAAAGAGTTAAGCCGTGAAACAAAGGAAGCATTAATAAGGCAAAATGTCGTTAGTCAATTATCTTGTCTTCTTCAACATTTAAAAACAAAAAAATAAAATCTGTACATCTCACGGGTCCCTGTCACAACATTGAAACAATATTATCTTAATATCTGAGTTTACTTCCCGATCTTGAGAGTTTTTTTTTCCCTTTTTTTTTCTCTTATTGGCATTGACAGTTGAATTAATATTAGAAACAACGATAAAACGAAAGATTCATGGTAAACATCCGTATTTCATGACATACACTGGATATATAGAATTTCTATGAATTTCTATTCAAAACAAAAACGACGAAGGAAACTTTTTAACAAGACGCGTCACTTCCGCCACGCCCCTACGAGAACGAGCGTTTTTGTTTATTTTTGATGCTTCAGTTGGCGGGAGTTCTAAAAACACTGTCAATCTTGACGGGTTATTTAAAAGTAAACAAATAAACAAACCTACAAATTAGACAGGGTCAAGGCTGCTTCTATTTTTTTCTCGATACTATTTTCATTATTTATGTTATTGAGAAATTATTCATGGTAAAAGTTAGATAAAATTTGATATTTTTTTTTTTGCGAAATCATTTGATGATAACTGTACATGCAGATAACCATTTTTTTTTCAAACAGGTTTACAACAAACAGATGAATCTATATTCTAAGATGTATGAGTCACTGTATAGCTCCAAAATAGCACGGAGGACTGCGGACCAAAAGGACATCAGTGTTTCTGTAAATGTTGGTAACGATCCACAAGTTGGTTGCGGGCGTATTTTGGGTGGGTTGTGATGAAATCTAAATTTATAATCAGAAGACGTAGAATCTATTTCTGAGTAATTAATACTCAATGTGACAAAACTGAAAGTTTATTTATCTGCAAAGTTTAATTGGTATATGTATATATGAAAGGAATAATGCTTAGTTTAAAAAAAAAATCTCATGGAAGAAATTAATCCTAAGCCTTTTGGGACAGTTTGAGAAACAGAGAGCTCGAAGAGCATATAGAGAGAGGCGTTGAGACAGTGCTAGAGAGTTTTGTGTGGGAGTATGACGAATATTCTAACAGTTAGTCCGGGACATAATTTTAGTTAGTGAAGGATAACAGTGGAAATAGATAGACTCAGATAGAGAATATTGGAGTACGTTTTATGTCATGAACTTTTGATGTTGTGAAAATAAACATGTTAAGGTTGAAGAAAGAGAATACAGATCCTGCATCCGACTCTTTATGTTTTGTGATGTTTTGCACATCGTCACTGTAATCAAACAAACACAGTACAGCCCCCATCAGACAAACAGTCTTTATATCTACAAAGGCATCGAAGCTTATATTTTTTAGAACATTTTACATTTCTAGTGTATGAGAAACTCTAACGCACACCTGTACATTCATCCCCTGGCCCAATCTAGCAGGGGTGTCGTCGGGGCCTTCTTTGCTAGCTCTCCCCCCCGGGGGGGCCGGCCAAAACGATGCCCATATTCTGGGATTGATTTCTTCCATGAGATATTTTTTTTCCCTTTTCTTTTGATTAAATGACTTCAATTTGTTGTGCGTTGCGGCCATAATGACAACACAAGCGTGACCAACGCGGTCCACGAGAGGCTGGGAGGTTTCATCTAGATATGTCCTTTTGTTTTACAGTACACTGTGATAGAGACGTGTGTGATGCAAATATTGCAAGGGCCAACGCCCCATCTCCTCCCCCTGACAGCGACTTCACAACCCGATTTTTGAACAAAAAAAAAAAGAAGAAAATCTGACAAAAACGGTTCTGCATGTTGACCGCCCCTCCCCCCCACTGCTCCCCACCCCCTCCACCCATCAAGCTCTTAACGTCCCCAGCCATGAAGATAAATTTTAAAGGGTTAGACACATCCCCTCTCCCCGCTAGCAGAGTATATCATGCCGTGAGATAAAGACTCACGTGATAATTGAAACAATACTTGTTACATCACACTGTAGTGTGACTGTAGTGTGACTGTAGTCTCTCTCTCAGTCTCTCTCTCTCTCTCTCTCTCTCTCTCTCTCTCTGATTATTTATATTCCAACAGAAGATATGAATTTATCTAACAATACACATTTACATGCTTTCAATTTGTTTCTATATTTTGCCCCTCCCTCCCTTTTCTTACAGACGTTACGCAATAAACGGACGACCCGTATAACCTTTTAAACAATACGGTCTTGATAAATACACACACACACACACACACACACACTGAGCAACTCTCCAAACCTAACGTCCGGACAAAACAACATCTGAGTTAACCAGAACAAAGGGAATTGTTTCGTGGTTAGTGGAGGTGTAAATTAATAATAGTGCATGTAGATATTTTTAAATTTTTGTGTGCTTCTGACACAATTACTTAGGTAATTAACTGAGGTAACCTCAACAGACACCTGACAAGTTGATTGAAAAAAAACAACAAACAAACGAATTATCAAGTATATTAGTTGGCATGCCTTGACCCACTGACCTACTTAAGCCTGCTCGCTGGAATGTGCATTGATGAATCAACAACGGTCCCAGACACCAATAACAGCTAATTCCAACTGCAGCGAACACCAGGAGAGAAATGCACACAAGCACCTAACAGTGGGTGTGTTTTGTATGATGTGTTGCATGGAATGTTGTATGATGTGTTGTATGAAATGATGAATGATGTTGTTTTTTTTAAATTGAAGTTCCCTTAACCCCTTGAGGCCTCATCGGCTCAGATGAAGTGTAGAATTCATGTTTCTATAACCTCGGCGTATAAAGGGATAGTGTGGTTAGCACAACGCCCAGCCACCTTTACTTCCCCTACTTAAGTCAGGTCCCCATTTATAGCTGTGTGAACTTGTGGGACGTACACCAGGACCTGAAAAAATAATCCCAAAGGTTCTCACTGAGTCGTATGTCATGTTGAATGATGTGTTGTGTGTCATGTTGAATGTTGTGTTGTGTGTCATGTTGAATGAATTGATGTAAGATCTGATATGTGCTGAGATGTTTGGTGTTATGACCTGTTATGAGCAACTTATTGTGCACACATACATCCTGTGAGTGTCATCATTGATGCATAATGTGATGTTTGTCGTGTGATGTGTGATGTGTGTTGTGTGATGTGTGTTGTGTGATGTGTGTTGTGTGATGTGTGTTGTGTAATGTGTGTTGTGTGATGTGTGTTGTGTGATGTGTGTTGTGTGATGTTTGTCGTGTGCTGTGTGTTGTGTTTTGTGTGATGTGTGTTGTGTAATGTGTGTTGTGTGATGTTTGTCGTGTGATGTGTGATGTGTGTTGTGTGATGTGTGTTGTGTGATGTTTGTCGTGTGATGTGTGTTGTGTGATGTTTGTCGTGTGATGTGTGATGTGTGTTGTGTGATGTGTGTTGTGTGATGTCTGTCGTGTGATGTGTGATGTGTGTTGTGTGATGTGTGTTGTGTGATGTTTGTCGTGTGATGTGTGATGTGTGTTGTGTGATGTGTGTTGTGTGATGTTTGTTGTGTGATGTGTGTTGTGTGATGTGTGTTGTGTTATGTTTGTCGTGTGATGTGTGATGTGTGTTGTGTGATGTGTGTTGTGTGATGTTTGTTGTGTGATGTGTGTTGTGTGATGTGTGTTGTGTGATGTGCTGGACGATTTGATGTACTTTATTTATGATTTGACTCAATGCGTGTTGTATGATGTGATGATAGGTTTGATACACACCACGCTGTGCACATAAATATAATGAGATAAAGTGTAAAAAACGTAAGATACAGCTTGCAACATACGGGTATGGGCTTGAAGTATAGTGCAATTTAATAGTGCTTTAAAAAAGTGCTTATGAAATCATGTAAACCGCCATATACAACTTACTGTGTTACTACACTATCAGTAACAGGGTCTACTATATTGTCTCAGAAAATGAACGTTCTCACAGAAACCACTGCAGACGATGGTCGTTAATTCTGCACTCGGGAACACAGTGTTTTTAATCTCTGCTTTAATGTACGGTATAAACAGAACAGATTATCAAGTACTAGAAGATTACAAACTCTCTCTTCTCTTGGGGCGGGGAAGAAGAATTGGGGGGGGGGGCGACGAGGGTAAAGGGCAGAGGTAAGGAATAAATTAAACAATTAAAAAGGAAATCGCGTTTTGTCTAAGCCATTTGCACCGACAGTACACAAGCAACGCTGCAACGGCGAAATGAAGACAACGACGTTGGTTGAACTCAAAAACAGAATCTGGCGCTGTTGATGATAATAAGCGAAGAACGTTATTTTCTTTAAAAGTTTTCAAAATTAATTCACGTTGCACGCTCTTGAAAAACCCACTCTCTACATCACCATCCCTTGTTCCCCCCCCCTCCCCCTGATGACTTAAAGTTAACAATGAAAATACTTGAAGGAAATACAAGTCACAGGTGAACAGTGGCGTAGACAGAGGGGAGAGGCCAGGGGCGGATCCAGAAAATTGGAATGGGGGGGGGCGTGGCTTTATAATGAAAAAAGCCCGCTGGGTTTTCTAGATGGTTCTACATAACTTTTTGAGTTCTTAAGTTGAATTAAATTGTATTTTGAAAAAAAAGAAATCTTGTAAAAACGTTATATTTCGAGCAGCAGCAGAGAAAAAGGGTCGGAGCCATAGGGGGGGGGCCGAGGCCGGGTCGCCCCCCCTGAATCCGCCATTGGAGGCTGTTATGTTCCGGGTGGCGCTATTCATGGGCGACATATCACGTGAATTAGTACTTTATGTGGGGCGTAGAAATGGAGCTGTATTTTTAGAGTCCTATCCGGGTGCTACTAACGAGAGCTACGCCACTGTAGGGGTATAAATAATGCCCACTACATTGTCTGTATATCATACATGTGTAAACTATGGGCAGGCACGTCTGTGTGGTCGTTCTGAAGTGCATCAGTAGTACTGGAAACACGTCAACAGTAAACCTTTTAATAAAGACAGAGTGAATGAAGACAGAGGGAATAAAGACAGAGTTAATAAAGACAGAGTGAATAAAGACAGAGTTGATAAAGACAGAGTCAATAAAGACAGAGGTAATAAAGACAGAGTGAATAAAGACAGAGGTAATAAAGACAGCGTTAATAAAGACAGAGTGCTTCCTGGTCCATAACATGTTTAATCATATAACATTTAAGGAATAACACAATGAGAAATATGATAAAGTAAATATTGAAGTTGTTAATCCGATATGCAGGAATACTAATCCTATGCAACAAAAAGAAGAATCAATGTCTATAAAAATGAATTATCCCATATATTGAAACTAACCTCTCTAATCGTACAAACAATATCACTTCTCATTCAACAAACACTACACTTCTAAGACTATCTCTATGACATTTACTATCTCTATGTCTTATTCTTCCTCTGACTCTTTTTTTTCTGACTCACTCATCTTGGCCCACAAACTGACTCTTGTATATCTCGCTTACATAACAACTGGAACTTTCTACAAACAGCTACATTAGAACAAATAACCGATCATTATTTCTATGAATACAATCTACTGAGTCTAGAAATGAACAGACTCTGACCTCATGACCGCTGGCTTGACCTCGACACACACATACACACACACACGCAAGTACACTATGACAGTACCCAAGGTGTAGTACTAAATATAGGAAACAAGTTGTAGGTACCCCAGACTGACGAAAAACAGCGATTTCCATACATGAAAATCATTTTGCCATATATATATATATACAAATTTTGTACCAATGATATTATAATGACCCATATTTTGTAGCCAAAGTGTAATCAATTTAATTATTTGTAAAGGAAAAAATCAATTTGGGGTACTTACAAGTTGTCGCTTTTTTAAGTTGCAAGTAAGACACTATAAATAGAAAGTACCATAAGAGCAAATATGATTACAAGTACTTCAAAATTACATTCGCGTAATACTCGAGAGTAGATACTTGGTCAAGCTAGTACCAATTAACCCATCTCTGGTAGCTGGTGCCCTCCTCTACAGAAGTATTTTAAAATGTGTTCAAGGGGTTCCACAAGTCTGGGACCCCTGTTTCAGAAAATTCTAGGGCTTCGAATAAGACAAAAACAAAGAGCAGCTGTACGCGTGGGCCACACGTGACACAAATCAAATCTACATTCGCCTATTAATGAGCACTGTTGATATCTATATACAAAAAATAAAGTGAATCGTAACAATATGAGGAAATAAATACTGGCAACAATGACTTCGTGGGCCCCCCTCTTGAGTTTATAGGGTCTCCGGGGCAATTTATTTGCTGCAGGCGCCGCTCCTGTCAACTCTTATTTCAAGATTTGAATATATCCGCGCAGATAACAAAGTCTACACAGATATATCACTTTACCTTCAACGTCAGCGCTAAAGATACAACACCCACCCCCACCTCACCAGAGCCATGGCGCGTGCAATTATCTTGTCTCTGGGTCGGTGTGGTTTTCAAAACCGGGGGGGGGGGGGGACATCGAAATTTTTTTGGGCGGTGAATGATGTAAAACAGCAGCAAACAATAAAAGTTACCCCCCCCCTCCCAACCAAAGCCCTTTTTATCTTCCCCCCCCCCCAACCAAACCCCTTTTTATCTTCCCCCCCCAACCAAAGCCCTTTTTATCTCCCCCCCCCAACCAAAGCCCTTTTTATCTTCCCCCCCCAACCAAAGCCCTTTTTATCTTCCCCCCCCAACCAAAGCCCTTTTTATCTTCCCCCCCCAACCAAAGCCCTTTTTATCTTCCCCCCCCCAACCAAAGCCCTTTTTATCTTCCCCCCCCCAACCAAAGCCCTTTTTATCTTCCCCCCCCCCCAACCAAAGCCCTTTTTATCTCTCCCACCCCCACCCCAATAATCTTACCGTTGGTAAAGTTAAAATATGACAGTCAAGACTTTATACTTTATTTTTTTATATTACTTTTGCGGTCATATTAAACAAGTAGAGATTTGAATAATTATTTGAAACAATGAATTGTCGCTAGAGAACAACAACAACACCCTCAACAACGAAACGAAACCTTTGAGGACTTAATCAGCTAAATGTCGAATATAATAATGTAATGACACCTATTAATGAATATCTATGTATACGTAATGCCTATACAGTCTGTAGTGTGGAGGTGTTTTTATTATTATTGAGTCGTTTCTCCAGATGCACGGCCATTTGTTCAATGAGTGAGATTGTGTGTGTGTGTGTGTGTGTGTGTGTGTGTGTCGAATTAGTCGATCTAATTATGGTAATTAGCGATGAAACGTGGTAGCGCCTGACTAATGACGCAAGTGATTGCTGTAGATTAAAAAAAAAAGAAAATTATGTTCTAATTATGAAGAATTGAAGAAACAGTTGGGTGTCAGAAATAGCGTTTCGCTGAAAAACTAAAAAATAATAAATAGGTCAAACCCCCCTTTTTTTCCGATATGATCTAAAAATTTCAATAATTTTTTGTTATTGCTACATTGTCGGGACTTTGAACTTTGACCAAAATTACATGTTATAAGTTGAATCTTTTTGCTTTTAAAGTAAATAGGCCTATATGTTAAAAAAAAAAGAAGTAATAGTAGTTCAAGCTCTTTCGTTACTGTAGAGGAGTTTTTTCAAGTTTAAAAAAAAAAGTAGCGATGGAGGAGATTGACATAAAATTGTGGAGTGGTCACAGCGGTCGCTTGTCATGATGACGTGTTTTTGGGATCGAAGATTTGCAGCACGTGGGCCATCAAACGTACCTTACCCAGGGCCCATAAGTGAAACTTTCTCAAGAGCCCCTAAATGAGACTTAGGGTAGGGCCCATAAGTGAAACTTTCTCAAGGGCCCCTAAATAAGACTTTGTCTAGGGGCCCCTAAATGACACTTAGGATACGGCCCATAAGTGAAACTTTATCAAGGGCCCCTAAATGAGACTTTGTCGAGGGCCCCTAAATGAGACTTAGGATAGGATCCTCAAAAAAAAAACAACCTAAGAAATCCTCTGCCCCGGAACCCCCCCCCGACTCCCACCCACCCCATGGCCCCACCAATGCACAGCGCCGCTCGACTATGGCTCATTGTGACAAATGCCAAACCTGCTATCGGTCCGAATATCTGCGTGAGAACAACCCTACACCTGCACGCTGCCTCGGAATACACAGCAAGGGGCACACCCTCAGTTGGCACACACACACACAGTCCACACACCGAGCCTGTTCTCTAACTTTTTTCTTGGGAACCCGCGAACCACTAAATTTCAAGAGTTTACCAAAGAGGACTACTAACTGTATGTTTTTCCCTCCCATATACCACTTGTATATGTGTGTGCGTGCGTGTGTGTGTGATTATGAATAGCTATATATATATATATATATATATATATATATATATATATTTAACAAACAATACTAGCACCATTAAAATGAATAATCTCTCTCTCACGTACAACATCGTGTATGTTTATGTTTGTAGTTCAGTTTGTAGTCACGCAATTTTTTTTTATACAAAAACAAATATTTAGATCATATCGCTAATAAATCTTTATGCTAATGATTTAAAACCTTACAATAAAAATAACAAAATAATAATAATAAAAAAAAAATATCTGTACTTATTCTGTGGGCCAGCAAAAATTTTATCGAGGACTTTCCGCGTACCACGGGTCGCCGACCGCTACTCTATATGAGGATTGAAAGGAGGGAAAGGGGAGGAGGGGGATCACTAAGACATGTATAATGCTACATACGCAAATCAACAAAGTGATTTTAGGTGTTCAATAATTGCTCCGGGCGGGGGGGGGGGGATTGTTCCCTCTAATATAATCCCGAGTGACACATTTCATTCTGGGCTGGAACTAATTCATTGCTTGACGATTTCAATTTTAGCGATGAATTGTCGTTTCACGTCCTTCACGCAGACCCCCTCCCCCCCCACAACTCCCCCCCCCCACAACTCCCCCCCCCCGCCCCCAATGTCTACGCTTTGCTTACGCTCCTGACCGACATTAAACGTGGATGGCATTTGTTCATACACTCTACCACCAGCTTGCAAGTCGTAAACCAATCCATCAACACAATGTTTCTTTCAACCGGTTCCCCTTTGCATTTATGTATTCTATTAAAAATATATATTTTATTCCTGCGCGTTCCTATGCCACCATCATGGTCTTTGACTCAGAATATCAAGTGACAAAGTCTGAGCTCTCCTTTTAGCTGATGATCGGACGGACCATCATTTGGCATATCACAGATGGCTAATCAAATAATCATGACCTTTAATTTTGTGTGTGTGTGTGTGTGTGTGTGGGTGGGATATCTGCCAGATATCCTCGTCACCAGAATGTTGACCATTTGTTTGCATCTTTGACTTTTTATGTTGATTGCCCCATAATAATTCTGACAGTTACAATGAACGTATCTATCTATCTATCTATCTATCTATCTATCTATCTATCTATCTATCTATCTATCTATCTATCTATCTATCTATCTATCTATCTATCTATCTATCTATCTATCTATCTATCTATCTATCTATCTATCTATCTATCTATCTATCTATCTATCTATCTATCTATCTATCTATCTATCTATCTATCTATCTATCTATCTATCTATCTATCTATCTGTCTGTCTGTCTATTCATCCATTGTCAATAAAATTCATTTGTTTTCGCCTGTTAATAGTTTAAGTTTATTTACAATAATTTCCATACTATAATACAAAAAAGATGCATGCCTACATATAATGACAGAACGTAAAACCTTTAGAAAAAATATTATGAAATAAAGAAATAAATATTTATATATATTTATTCCGGACATCCACATACAAGCTGAAAGATGTCAAACTCGAATGAAATGGATTTATTTCATTTTCTCTCTCTCTCAATCTCAAGTGGTAACTGGTAACACTAAATACATTTTAAAAGAACCAAACTAGACTATAAAGTAAAGTGACCGGCAGTCTATTTTCACATTACCCGACTCGAACTCAGCACAAAGTCTCGTCAGCACAACGTCTCGACAGCATAACGTCTCGTCAGCACAACGTCTCGACAGCACAACGTCTCGTCAGCACAACACAACGTCTCGTCATCATAACGGCTCCACAGCACAACCTCTCGACAGCACAACGTCTCGTCAGCACAACGTCTAGTCAGCATAAAGTCTCTTCAGCAAGACGTCTCTTGAGCTCAACGTCTCGTCAGCACAACGTCTCGTCATCACGACGTCTCGTCAGCACAACGTCTCGTCATCATGACATTTCGTCAGCACAACGTCTCGACCTTTGGGGGTTCAATCTCGCACTCATAAAATATTCATAAATTACTTTATAAAAAAAATCAACAAGAACAACAACCGCCTCCAGTGAATTTCATCTTTCACTTCCGATCCAAGATTTAACAAAACATAAAAGTTTCGGTTTGCGCATAACACACCGAGAAATGGGTGGCCGAGTTGTGTAGAGCGTTTGACCTTAGAGCCTCTGGTTTGATCTAAGGTGGTTAAAAGTTCTTCAGGGTCATCTGCCCTACCCCCCCCACCCCCAACAGCACTTCAGGGAAATTTACTTACTTTATGTAACATACGGGATAGAGTGAATCTCTTTTTTTGCTCGATGCTCATGAATCTTTTTTGATATCGTGTTTGTGTTCGTGCTTGTGTTTGTGGTGTAAGGGGGCGTTAATTCAGCTCTCTACAGATGCTCGTGCGATAAAGCGCCCGGCTTGTCGACCTGAGGGTAGCTGGTTCGATCCCCGCTGAGGACCAATGGATATTACAAGGTCATGGTTAAAGTCTCCACTATATCCCCCGTGGTGCCTAAATGGTAATTGGGCTATCGACTAAGGTGGGGGAAGAATGAAGGGCACTGCGAACTCCCATTGGTGGTTTATAGCAGGCTTGCGGAGCCGGAGCCGAGGAGCCGGGAGCCGCTACTTTTTGCTGGAGCCGGAGCCGAAAAAATCTGGCGGCTCCGCGGCTCCCAAATGTTTTTTTTTTTACAGCAGAATTTTTTTTAGCTTTAAAATTACAAATTTGTTTGATTGTTTGCCTCCTACAATTTGTAATAGACTAAAAACAAAATGGTAGCTTTCTGTATTTAACAATTTTATTATAAACAGAATATCTGAAACAGAGCAGATAAATTTATAAGGCTGTGGCTATTCGGACCCGGGTCCCAATAAAATTCGATTGTTATTCGGACCCGTGGCAAATATGCACTAAGCTTAGCTATATTTAAACTTTATTAGACGGAACCCGAAAAAATAATAATACAGAGTCCGCTTAGTGAAACCCTAGACACTGAGTAACGATTAAATCATACAATTCAAACAATTATAAAAAATAAACAAAAAACAATAATAAAGTTTATGTATAGCTAAGCTAAGTGCATATTTGCCACTGGTCCGAATAACAATCAGACTTTATTGGGACGGGGTCCGAATAAAGATCGGCTGACCCCCCCCCCCCGTTCATGACCTGAGTCCCCCCCCCCGTGCATGATTTGAGCTTTTTGACAAAATTTTAATAATAACGGCTATAAAACATCAATCATTTTGTTCAATTTTCTTTTAGGGGCCCGGACTGAGCTGGCCAATCAACTTTTGAAAATATTAATATCAGCACGGGGGCCCGTGTCACACCTGCCCAGGGACACGAAATGTCTGTCGGTGGGCCTGTTCGCAACCTTGTATTAGTTTTATATATTGATATCTTCTGAGGACAACTAGCAACTTAAATAAGTTAATAAAATAATATTGACTTCAGACTTCACTTTTATACATATGTATAATAAAATAATAAAGTACAAACTCCGTGATTTCTGAGTGATGTTATTTAATTTGCATATTTACTTATTAGCAGAATTTATTTTATTTTAAATTGAATAATTGCGACTGGTCAATTTGTTGTTGATAGATCTGTTCTTTGTTTTCAATATTTTATAAGAAATATCACACAAATAGCTATGCTATATTCGTGCATCTTTGTCGTTCTTCCCAACAGTATAAATCAGGTATCTATTATGTAACAATTGTGTAGCAGAACAAATGGTCAATATATTTATAACAGGAATCAGAAATTGCTCAGCCTCAATAATTTTTTGTCATTAAAACTCTTTAGTATTTAAATTATTTTTAACAAAACTGCAACATGCCATGCACTATTGAAACGTAGTTAAAATTATATATTTCTAATTAATAGCTAAACAATCGGTACTAAATGCACCATTCCAGATATGGAACTGCAAAAAAAAATTTCTGGGGGAAGGGACTTACTGAGGTCCCCTCCCAAAACCTCTCCTCTCCGCACCTCCATCTTCGCCCCCCCCCAAACATTTCTTCTACCCACCAGGGGCGGAATTATGGGGAGGGGCCGGGGGGCATGCCCCCCCCCCGGTTATCGTAAGTTTAGGTAATACATCATTAAATTATGGAAATATTTTTTGTTCAAAGACCAATTTTCAACAATGAAAACAGTTTCGTCCCGCCCCCCGGGGTCAAAGTTTTGCCCCCTCCCCCGTCAAAGTTGTCTAGATCCGCCGCTGTACCCCAGAATCAGTTCTTCGGCACCCCCCCCCCCCCGCCGAGAAAAATTCCCCCCCCCCCCCCAATGCAATAATCCTGGCTACGGGCCTGCCCGGGTCCGAATAGTCACTTCGAATTTATAAATAATAAATATAAATACTGAAGTCTTTAAAATATTTTAAATAATGTATCATTTTACTATTCGCTAATTTGATCATTGAAATAACTTTTTATTACTTATGAAAATGGCGACTAGTGAAACTTCGATCGAAAATAATGATAAGTTTCTGGATGCACTGAAATGGTTTGTTTTTAGTAAAAGCGACAATGGACAATGCGTATATTTTTCAAGTTCCTGACTATGGGGGTGAACGCGGCAAAATTTGCATAACTTTTTATCAGCGGGATGTTAGCGTGGAGCAATTACAAAATTTTTTGTCTCGTGTGATACTATCTTAATAGGAGCCGGAGCCGTCCAATATTTGTGTTAAAAATTGTAAATTTCATAAATTATTTTAATATTTTTCACTCATTAAGCACAGTTAACAAGTAGATACCCTTGGCAATCATTTAGTAATAAATTAATTATCTGCATAGTGTTTTAGTTCTTGAGTCAATGTAAACAATGACTATCAAAGGCACGTCGCGGTCGTACCTGCAGCAAGTTGCCGATGATAGTTCTTAGTCTACAACAAAATAGCTAATGCCGATATTCGCTTATGGATAGATCTATGGAGAGTCACAACTTTTTTCCGTTTCTTCAGTGCTGATGATCTGTTATAATAGGTGTGAGCCTTGTTGTGACCACCTGGAAATAAGGACAAATTTTTATGCGTAAAATTCACTAAATAGAATTCTGTTTGTGTGTGATACCTGAATAATAAGGCATCTATTGGCAATGAATATACAGCTGGTTTTAGAATGATAAATTGTTAATAAAGAGTCTTGTAAAGTTAAGATTACTTTTTTGTTACACGCTTTAAAAATAAGAAAAACTTCAAATAAATAAATGACATATATATGATAAGAAGAAAATATGAAGCAAGAAGCTGTTCAGCCACCTTTAAGTAATGTATTATCCGCGAATAGCACCAAGCGTTACACAACTTGTAGTAACAAATCTTCAGATCAACATATTCTTACTGAGTTATACTAAACAAAGAATGGAAGTTTTTAAGAGAAAACTAAATATAATTAATGTAACACTAATGAGAAAAAATATCGGCTTGAAAAGTTTAGAAAGAAGTCAGACGGATTTAAATATTTATCATATTTAAACACACAACCACAATTACTCAGCATTTATATACAGCAATGTTTGCAGCAGGTCCAGGCAAATTAGATTGCAAGGTGATGGTCAAATATTCTCGCGACCAGCACACCAAGTGCTGATAATGAGTGCCAGGTAAAGTCACACAGTGCCACTGATGCATCTGAATGGGGACGAAAATAAGCATCAAATGTTACATATATGTAGTATAATATATTTTTATTATTATTGTACTTATGAATGTAGATTTAGTAAACATGATATAAAAAAATGAACAATACTTTAGATGTAAACATTATTTTCTTATGGGGCCAATAGCCTCATGGATACTGTTACAAAAAGAAAATCTAGCATACGAGTGATAATAAATAGACTGAAACTTTAAAAACTTTAAATGATATATGCTTATTCAACAACAATAACTACTTTGCTAATTAAAAAAAAACATCTTAAAGTAAGCCACATTTTATTTATTTGATAAAAAATTACTTGTCTAAATAATTCAAGGAAAGGAATAGAAAAGACAGAAATTGAAATTTTTGTTTGGGACATGCTGGCTAACTCGACCTGCCTGAGGTAGCAACATGAGAGCTGTCGCCGTGGGCCAACAGACTCAGCAAAGGGAGAAAACTTTTCTGGCGGGTCTCCTTTGGGTAGCTCTCTTGAGTGGACTCGCGTAGTTTTCAGCGCTTATTAGCAATATTAGAAAAACGAAAATATTAAATGACAATATTCATCTACTTGTATTTTGTTGTTATTTTTACTTACTTTTATAAGCCCAAAATCAAATTACTTACAATGATTTATTATTTCCAATTGATACACGTATAATTTATATATACCCTCCAAGGAATAATACAAGACTTTATCTCAGTTATACTCAACACTCCAGCTACTCAATGGGGTCTGGTTGTGGCAATTGCTGGGGGCATGGGAGCAGGGCAGAGGAAGGTGACACCACCGGACCTGGTGCAGGAGACCACGACGATGTGGCTGGGGGGTGGGCATGGAGGGGGGTGCTGCCTTGATATTTTAGGATTTGGTTCTTCATGACATGTGTGTGATTGTTGCTGACATTTGAATCCAAATGATTAGAGAGTCAGTTTTGTTCCCAAAGTAGTTTGCTTTTTCATTATTCACTTATTCTCCTTTATCTCTTCATCTTCCTTCTTATTTTACTCTTCTTTTTCTTTCTTCTTCTTCTTAATCTCCTTTCTTCTTTTGTTTGTGTTTTTTTTTCTGTCTTCTTTTTCCGCTCCTTTTAGTTTTTCCTTTTTCATCCTCTTTTCTTAACCTTCTCTTTTAAATCGTTTCTTCTTCTTTCTTCTTCCTTTTTTTTTCAGCTTCCTCCTCCTGATCTTGCGCATTTTTCCTCTTTCTCTTTTTTCCTCTCTTCTCCCGTCCTTCTCTAATTTTCTTTCTTCCAACCTCATTTCTCTCTCCGCTTGTTCTTAATTGCCTTCTCCGTCTTTTTTTTCTCTGTTCTTCTCCTGACAAAAAAAAACCCAGATTGATGTCTGTTTTATTTCAACAAATGTCACATGTAAATATATACAACTGTTTTTTTGCTAGTTAAGCTGACATAATGTTTTCATAAAACCATAATGATGAATTTATACAGTCCTCAAAACCGTAATATATATAGGGACCCTAACAAGTTAAAATGTTTCACACAAAATGGACGCGGGGGAGTAGCTTTAAAATAAGAAGTGTAAAGTCCAATTTTTTAGACTATTTATCAGGCAGTGATTTAAGCTTCAAACGAGTGGAAGCGGTGAAAGGTTATAGGGCGCGATGAAACATCATTAGCATAATCAGTTTTACAGCATTCGCTATATTTTGAAGTTTATAGCGTATTGTAACAAAGTGTCAAAAAATGTACAGTTAAATCATAAAAATGTAAAAACAAAAAAAAAGATCATATGATTTTGCTGATAATTATTTCATACCAATCCAGAACACGATATTAAATCGTTCTTTTTTTTCACAACTTTAATTTTCAAACTTTTTGAGTGTTGAAGTACTAATTGGCGTAATTTATGAGAATTAAATGAAAGAACTAGATATAAACATAAATACAGCATAAAATAGGCCGGTAAACATTGTGTGTGCTGTGAGTTTTTGGTGTGCTGGTTTTTTAATGTGGTTTTACTTGCAACTTTCTTGTATTATGGCTTTTTCTCCTAATGAGAGCACTATGAAGTTCAAAGTTTTCATAATGATTTTCTGATTCAATTATTACTTGAACCTGAAAAAATTAATCAAAAAGCTTTGATAAGCAAAAAAACTGTTTGCTGTGGAGATGTTCACAGTTTATATCTTTCACATTGATTGTGTGAAACAAGCCCAGAAGTTTATTACATTTCCATACATATAAGAACAATTTCAGGTGAACCGTATACAAGTGAAAACAGAGTTTACGGTGGAAAGTGCCGTCTTTATATCTTGTGTTATTTTCTCGTTTACCCAAGATAGCTCCAATTTTTAAAGGGCCGTATCCACTCGACAAGAGTGCGTTGCGAATAACGGGCTGCGATTTGTAGTCACTCATTCTCAAGCGGGTAGTCCGAATAGTTCGGTGATCTTTTGACATCACTGAAAATCTCGGAACGATCGGCAGTAATTATAGAACAATAGTCCGTCACAAACACATGAATAAACAAAGTTTATTTTACATTTCATATATCGGCGCACACTAGTGATATGACTTCGAAAAAAAATTTGGTAATTTTATGCGGCGCGTTAGATTTTTGATGAGCTTTTATACAAAATAATAAATACAACAAAATCAGCCAATTTCACCCAATCAAACATTTTTAAGTTTATAAATACATTTGACTCTTTGTCGAAAGTTCGATCTGTTACTTAAATAAATTTCTGTTTCATGTTAGATTTTCGCTCATAGTTGAGTTTCCACTCATTTTAATTTTGCTTAATTTTTATTTACCGTCTTAGAAAAATCATCACTTCTCCGCTGCTAAAATAGACAAATAAGTTTATTGAAAAAATTAAAAATTAAATTTTAAGAAAGAAACACTCGAGATCGGTTGCGTTGTTAATTTAGAACATCGTGAGTGGATGACAATTGGTTGTTACATAATCCTATGGAAAAAAACTAAAAGAGGCTGTAGCACCAGAAATTAGTTTAGGGTTATTATGGAGTTTTTTGAATTTGTCTTTGTGAGATCAGAGCAAAATTGAAACTTTAATTGTGTGCTGCTCATTTGAAAAAATTAAGGCGGATGCAGTTTGATAGTTATTTGATGTCAGAAACAAACTGGTCACTGGAATAACAAAGTATTTTGAAAAGTTCCAGTGATTCAAGGACAACGAAGAATTTCAAAGTGTTTGATTGTTGACGTAAATGTAAATAACTATAGCTTGGATCAAAGCACAATATAAGAAACAACAATATACCTACTTTCTAGTGCAGTTTCATTATTTGGGAAACTACTGTTTTTCGAAGAGAGTTATGAGCAAAATTTTGAGTATAGTAACCGCGCTGTTTAAAATATAACTCCTTCTATTGTCAGTCTATCGAACTGAAAATTGCATATGCAAACTAAAAGAAACATTAATAAATAATTTGCAATAATCTATGGAGTTTACATTTTTGGATGGTAAATTATTAAGAAAAGAACACCAAGTAGTTGTAATAAAAAAGAGCAAAGTGAGCTAAATTCTCCTTGCTGATTGTAGTTCTATTGATCTGCCATTCAAAAGTTTTAAATAGTGGTAGTGTCAGACACTACAAATGCTAATTTCATAGGTCGAAGTCTGCGTTGTGGCGGTTTCAGAAACTGTTTGTTCAACATGATGAGTTCGCATCAGTCTTTATAGTTGTCAGCATTACATTTGATCGTAGCTTCTAGACATAGATGTATTATATTGCCGCTGATTCAACTGAGTCTTCCTAACATAAATTATCCATTTGTAAATAAGAGAAGTTTAAAGACTATGAAATTTAAAAAAATTTGAAAGTAAGAATACAAAAAAAGCCCAATTTTAGAAAAACAGGAAATAGGTAGGAGAGATGATATGAAATTTTAACCTAAATTTTTAGTATTTCTCTTTAAATTAAATTCCTCAACAAACGGTTCGCCTCGATAGCTCGTCATACAGTTGTCGAGAACTCAGAAATTGTGTGAATCTATCATGGACAGTGAGGGTTTATCATTATAAGTTGAACAACTTTATGTTGTTAACAAGCTGCGCTGTCTTTTGATTATTGGTCTCAAGTCCATCTCCACACAATTAATGCGACATGTGTGTGCAGAAAGAGCAAAAGTTCTGCACATATTGCCCTTCGTTACCACTAGAAGAAACCGAATTTATGTTTTATTTTTGTTAAATGGACAATATTTCCAGGAAATGCTGAACAACACTCTTCTGAATTCAATTCATTTAGTTGTTAAAAACACCGAATATAAACACAAGTATTGTAGTCCGTGCGGAAATTTGTACACAGGTGTCGCTAGCAATCCATAAATGCATCGACTCAGTCCTAAAAAGAAGGAGGGTGAACTGGAATTACACCAACTTCATGGGTATTTTTAATAAAATTTGCGAATACCTCCTGCAGAATGGAAAAGGGGAGTCAAAAGACCCAAAGAAAGTGAGATCTCGATCACAACCGATAAATGAAAGAGGAATCACTCTACTCTCAGTTAAGCAAGTATTTAGCAGAATACACTCACCAGAATATGGTAGATTGAGACAGTTCTCCTAGTATGGAAATTGTTTATTCTAGTCATCATCATATTGAACAGTCCATTGAATGGTAATGCCCTCTCTATGTCACATTTGTAGACTTCCTTATGTCTTCGATATTATATAATGTGGACAATCATGAGTAATCGGGATACCAACCAAAGATACAACTATCAGTTGTCAACCTCTACTTGTTTCATGTCGCAAAACGGTAGGAGTATCAGAGGAATTCAGCATTAGCAACTGGAAGTCAGCAGGGATGCCTCCTTTCACCACTTCTGTTTCTTCTGTCTTAGACTAAAATCAGAGAAATTCCTGGTAAAAGGTCCAGTGGAACCTGGTGAAGAGGGCTGGGGAAGAGCAGATTTGTCACCTGGTCAGGGGGCCACAAGACATGTAAGACGGTGGTCTGCCCTGGATGTAGCACTCGGATTGTGAGTCCAAGCTAAACAGCAAAAAAACAAAGATTCTGAAAATCAACTCAACAAAAATGTTTTTTGGCCAAAAGACAGAATCAGTCTACAACAGGTGAAAACTTTGTATACCTAGAGTGCGGTCAGAGGGTGAACAGGTTCTAGCAGCTGCTGTAGAACGGCATCTCTTATCTCTCGCTAGTTTATGAAAGCCGCCTCGGATTCACATACATTTTTTCTAAAAAACCAAATAATGTAGAAATTCCGGCTTCCATTTGCGGTTCGAAATCCTGTCAACAGAGACAAGCATCGACTATTGACCTTCATCAACAGATGCCCAAGGAACATAATGAAAGTGCGGTATGACAAGTAGAGAACACCAAATTGAGAAGTGTGGACAGACCATTGTAAACAAATTCTAGAGAGAAAGTGAAAGGATTGGACACATCCTTAGAAAGATACAAACAACAGAACAGTGCGGAATTCAAGGCAAACGTCACAGTGAGAATCCGGGCTGGAGACGCTAGGCAAGGCCAGGGATGAGATCATCAGGAAGAATGGTCTCAGGCTAGAGACGCGCGGCGAAGCTCGAGGCTCCTATGTTCCACAATAAAGGAAACATGATGATGATGATCTATGGACAATGGAGTGATGCCTTCAGTGATCATCACAAAGCTGCATATGACCTTAGCATGCTGTTAATTGTAGCCGTACTGTTTCGGCTCATTGTCCATCTCCAATACACCTAATGTAATAATGTGTATAGAGTAATAAAGCTCTTGCAATTCCTTACCACTCACTAGGAGAAACTGGCTTTACGTTTTATTTTTACAAATAAAGTTTATGAAACAATATTTCTGAAATTATTAATCAAATGTCAATTTTTCTGTAAATCTCAAAATACTTGAGGGTGATATTTTTAACTTTTTTAAAGAATTTGTGCCGACAAAAGTCATCTATGCCATATACTTGAAGTGTCATACCTATAATGTACACGATGTTATTTTCACTTAGATAATTTTTTAACAAATTTATTTAGTGATTTATTTTTTTTTTTCCTTTTCTGTTCTGGCACTTCGGCGAGCTGAGGGCCATTCTCCAATGTTGATAATAACCTTTTTGTCGGGTTAAATTCTTACTACTATCTTCGTCGATAGAGCGCTTCCAGATAACTTCTAAATCCATCCTAAAACTCGAAATGATCTCTCGAAGTGTTTTTTATTAACTTTAGCTTTTTGGAGAAAACCAAAATTTTTACAATTTTTCTGGAGTGATGCTTAGACTAATACTTTGACTAGACTTGCTGTAGTTAAGTACTGTTTGAAAGCAATCTGGAAATGTTGTTTTTTAAATGTAGGTTGAATGTAATCTCCAAACAAGTAAAGTTTCTAGTTTTTACAGACTCATTAGTCTATTTATATATATCATTGGGTTCAGCCTATACAGACCCTGTTTCTAGCAATGGGTGTTCGTTATCTACTTTTATCCACATGTTGGAAACCCATTGGTATTTAGACATCTTGACTTGAACTGAGACCTTTTGGCTCACATATCGTTCTCCTCCAGATTTTTGGGATACTCTGATGATATTAAAAAAAGTACAAACTATATTTAACTGTGTAGTGCTTAAATTTATCTATTGTAGCCAGTGCGTACTTGCAGTGTAGTAGCACAAGCATTAAGGTATATTGTTATGGTTAATGTAAATCCACATTAATGACGAGTGAGATTCTTATAAAGCGCCACAAACTAATACAATGAATTTATGAAAAGGGAAGAAAGCCAAACATACACTAGGCAAAATCAATAAAAATAGCCTAAACGGGTCAAACACAAAAAATAAAGAAAAGCAAAGAAAAACATTGATGAAAATGCAATCTTATATCAATCAGCAATATAATGTTAGTTGATACAGTTTTATAACCGAATATATCACAAATTTAGAAGAGATTTACAAGCCGTTATCAGTCAGGGTACGGCTAAGATCCTAAGTTTCTAATCGATCTTGCTCACCATTGAGTTACAATAGTTAACCTGGTGATAAATTAATATAGCAATCGCCATCATAATATAATTTTGGTGATAGTTCAATATATACGTTAAAAAAACAATAATAATATCTGGTGATAGTCTAATATAACGTTATGTCAATAATATTATAAATCAGATAGTCTGTTACATATGTCAATAATATTTCCAGATAGTTCTATATAGTAACGCTATGTCAATATATTATATTTCCAGATAGTTCAAATATAGAAATGCCATGTCGTTACATTTGAGATAGCCTAATATATGTCACAATATGTCTGGTTCTTCTCTAAAATGTCGCTTCAATTTCTCCTCAAGTTCATCCTTTTTCATTGTGGCTGAATGCTCTTCACTCATCTGCTGCTGAAAATGTTTTTCTTCATCTATCAAACGTTGTCTTTCTTCTATCTATACAAATATAATTAAATCACAACAACAAAATTATAAATATTTCATAAAAAATATCAGAATGTAACGCTAAATATGCTGATATAATGTTTTTTTTTGAAAAAATATCCACTTTTTTAATTTAGCTAATATATTTACATAAATAGCTTTCTTCGAAATTAGCAATTATTATCAGAATTGTTATCAACTCAGTTATTTTTGCCAATGGAAGATATTTAGCCATTATAACAATTTCTTGTTCATTTTTATACAATATTTAAAGCACTAAAATCTATAATATTTTTTTTAAACAAACATAGATTTGAAAAAATCATCTTCTAGCAGAATTCTGTCTAGCTTGAAAGCATTTCCTCATTTTTTTTAGTTGATCGCGAATAAGTTCGAGATGTACAGTGCTGCCACTAACACTCGGACCTGCTGCAAAAAAAGTATTATTTTTACAAGTATAATGTAACATAAGAAGTAAATCAATTTTATATTTGGGAATGATAAATACTAGATTTTTTTTTAATGAATACGCGAGAGTGCATACAGTTTTGCAAATTTATTTGATAGAAATTAAGTCGTTAAGTTCAACAGCATTGATGAACTTTGGGGGCTAAAACTGTAAGGAATCTTTTTTCACACCATTGAATTAAAAAAAAATTATCTATCTTTTGATGATTCGATAATAAACCATGTTTTGTTTGATAACTGGCTGCAAAGACTGCCGCGAATTCGGAAACACTGTCAAGCCTTAACTCTATACTTTTCGTTCTTGGTTCGTATATTTTTTATGAATAGCAATTTACTTCGTCAAATTTTTCTGAGATTTCAAACAAATATTTCTTGAGCTCAAGCTTGTTTCACATATCAAATATGTAACATCTTGCTGTTCTCAATGGTTGCTGTTCGATTTAAAGATAGTCTAAAGTAGAAATAGACAGAGATCTGCCAATTTTCGTAACTGGATCTAAATTCATCATATTTAGCTTGTGAAATCTTGTTGTTCTTTTCGTAGCTGTGAATATTAATAAGTTAAAATGTTAAATTTATTTATATATAGACTAGGCTAACAAAATAATAAATTATTCAGATATTCATTATTAAAGATGAACACAGCCTCGTTTCCAAAAAATTTGCGAAAGTTGCCAAGAATGTTTGAATGAATTTTATAGCACTTCCATGTGAAGGATTTCAAAAAATTGCCACTGCTTTTGCTGACTAATTTAGTTTCTGAGATATTATTGATTGAAGAAAAAATATGATACATTCTTTTGTGCAAAACAAATGCAATAAGTTTGGTGTCTGTTGTTTAATTTAACTAATAAGTTGTAACTTGTTTAGTTTTTTTGCCAAAGCTTCTACAGACATCATGAATTATCACGAAATATTTCGCTGCAAGTATCCTCGAATACTTGCTTATCTGTGATTTTTTTCATATGATTGAAAGCAAAAGAAGAGAATAATTTCTTGTGCAGCAGGCATTTCGTAGTAGCTGGAGATCAGTATATCTTGGGCTCTATAAAGTCTGAAAAAACTGTGGAGAGCCTGTTTTGGTGCAAGGGACAAATGGTGAGAAGAGTCTAAGTTTCGTAAACATGGCGAAGAGTTTTTAGCAAGACATGATTGTTATTTTTGTATTGTGAATGTGCCAGCTGCCATCGCCACATGTTGTTGGCCTATGTGGGATTATCCTGATCTTGAATCTGTAGCGAGACCAATCCCACATAGTAGTTTTTTTAAGTTTTGGTACCAAGGATGCTATTTTTGGTGGGTGAAAAGGGAAGCGATTATGAAGCTCACTCACCATTTAAAGTCAAGAGTTACTGAGCATTTTTGACAGCCTGGGATAGGGTCTCAAAGTAAATCAGCCGAGTTTATGATTCAGGCTCAATGAAAGAAATTTTTCTCAAACAAGATTTAAAGATGCACCACCAACAATTCAAAAGAGAATATGAGAATCATCAAAAATAGCCGCAAAGTCAAAGTTGATTAGAAAAGAATAGCGGTCGTCAATTTGAAATGGTAAACTCTGCTTGGTAGTAGCAGTCAGACAGCCAGCGCCGGGCAGCTTGCAGCCTTAAAGCAGGGCATCGGGCAGATCAGAAGGCCGGACAAGAGTGACACACATGGCTCGCAGCGGTCCCATGACTGCGTGTGCCGAACAAGCCACTGTTTGACAAAAAATAAAGAATATTTCATCGCCATTTCAAATTAGTTTAATGAAACAATTCTTGTTGGGTGCTTTGGGATTTTTGATATTCAGATTGCCAACGACAAATTTTATTACTAACGGATCAGTTCTTGAAGTTTTCTTCAAGGAATACATCAGAACTTAGTGGGCTCATCGTTAGTAGGAATTGATGAAAACTGGTACAAGATATTTTCTAAAGTGTTGGAAAGCAATATAAGCATCAAGGTCATTTAGACAAATTCAGTGTGGTCTTAAAGTGAAGTGAGAGGTTCCATCAGATATGAGGGTGATGGAGGAGATATCAGAAGATGGGACATGGAGATTTAAGGACTCACAAACATTTGTCGAGTTAACATAGACAATTAACAGAAGAACTAATTAATTCGACATAATTAGTTTTTCAAATGAAATGTTTTCTATAAGTCACATTTTTTGAACATTTCTGCATGATTATTAATCATTAATTAGAATTTGTTAGCAGAAATTTTACTATGGCTATTTCTGACGGTTTCCAAACACGGGCATATTTAATTAATTTAATTATCTCGCAAAATAGAAGTTAACGGCAAAAGCACTTACTATATATTTTAAATAGCATAGATTCTTTGTAGGCAATGACTAAATGACGTCGGGTATGAAACATTGTTTACCAGTGTTATTATACCTTTGCTTGCCTCCGCCGCACAGCAATCTGCTTATTTCAAGAAGTGTTTTCCCTATTGCTCGTCAATAAATTGTATCACTCGCTTGTTTTTTCAGCTCAAAATTAAACATAGAAAATTCTGAAAATAAGTTAAAAATCTAAATATTTTTATTTCCAATTATTGCAATAATTTTACAGATTATTATTGAGGATGGGCAGTTACTAAATCTGAAACAAAAAGATATGTAGTCGAAATATTTTGCAGAACTAAAAAATAAATATAGCATGCATTTTTTAGAAATTTCTTAATACGTTTTCGAAATTTATACCTTCATTATTAACTCAGAGTTTTTCGTTATAAGAGTTTTCTCAGTTTAGTCTGAAGTCAATTTTTTGTCTAAATAGTCACTTGGGGGTAGATTTCTTCAAAGTATTTCCATATAAACTACTTCTATTATGAGTAGCGACAGCATATAATTGTTCTGGTTAATATGAGCACGTTGCCACATGTTTAACTAGGACATCAAAACTTGTTTTTTGCTGTAAAACATTGTTTAAATATATTGATATTAAATAGTAATAGAATGAGTAGTAAGATGATGATATGGAATCAAAACAAATTTATCTATGTTGCTTAAATTTATTTTGAATGTTAATTTTTTTGTAATTTTTTTTAAAAAAATTAATTTTGATGATGCCTAAAACCAATATTAAATTTTCGAAAGTAAAGTTTTAGAAGTTGCACATACGTTATGTTTATTAAATATTGTGCAAAACTTAGTTACTGTAAGGTAAACGGTACACATCATCAGAGTCATTAGTATACAAAATTTTTTATTCATTATCTTATCGACATAATATCATCGCTATCATCATCTTCAAATTAATGCCTCAAATTCAGTATCACTATTGGAATAGCACCAGCAGAAAGAACGAATCACCTTTTAATATTAGACATACCTGTATTAGAATAAAAATAGCCGTAGATACAACAAAAATAAAAATCGACACATTCACTTTTAAGTGATATGATTATTTTAATGCAAAATATAAAAGGTAAATTAAATGTATTTTTTAAGTTGGACAAATTGATTCAATTTTATAAAGACTGTAGATGAAATATAATTTGATAATACAAATGCATATTTAAAAAAGTGAAACAAACAAGGGTTAGTTTATCACACAGCCGTACCTGAGTACTACTACAACCATTGAAAACAATTTCAAACTAGCAAATATTTTAATTTTCTTTTTTATTTGTTTATATTTACATTTTATACTTGGTTGCTTCACAGGTATAAAATAGAAACCATATATGAAAAAATAAAGTAATCCATAGAGTTTGGCATGAACTATTTAGCAATCAAAACTTTTAAAGAAACAATTGTTAAACATTAGTGCACAACCTTAAAAAATTATGTTTTTTTCATAGATGACTATAGTCATAATTGCTTATAAGCTACCAAGAAGGAGTAAAAAAATACGTATTTGACGTGATATACAACATGCTATCTATATTAGTAAAGTATTTCTTAAAACCATTAAATACCGGTGAAAGAATTCGTAGAATTCATGTTTTCTAGCCATATTTTAAAAATCATGAGTTTAGTAAAATGCCAGTCTTTAACCATCAGATAGCTATTTAAGCTATGCCTAGCCAATACAAACCTAATCACCAAAGGGAATTTGAACATCGGACCGCGTCTCTTTACTACACAACATCTCAGCACTGATTTAATTTCATACCAACTTCGTGCTGTAATAACAACATAAGACCACATTATTTGTCATTCTGATAAAAAATTGTTGATGTTTGATATTTACAAACGCTCCTAATCATAGAATTATTGATTCACATCAATATATTAATTATTAATAATATCCATTTTGTATTCAAATTGTATTATATCTTGTTATTGTTGTACCGAATGTTTATTTTATTAATGTAGATTTTCCGCATGTTTTCTTTTTCATTAAACAAAACATTTTAACAAAATATAAATTACGACATATTTAATATTTCGCTTTAAATTTATGTTCCATGGGTACTTGTGGGTAATCCTTGTTTTATCGATAATATTTTCGGTGGGCATAATACGCACTTCCAACTAAAGTGGGAACGTAGACGCGCCTAATATTTGATATCTTGTTACGGCAATAGCAGTCTGTCTAATACCCCAATTTAGCTTAATTTAACCCTATTTGTCATTTTAAAATAATTTTTTTAAATGTAACCCTGTCAGTGATCTTCATTTGTTATACGTGCGTAAACACATTGATTACTTTCTTTAATTTATAATTGTTATAAACATTTTCAAAATCAGTATTGATTGTTATTTATTAAAAGAATAAGAAAAATGCCGTAATAGCTTACAAGATTTCAATACATTCAGGCGTTTAAGACAGTTAGAGTTAAAAGTTGTCTAAAAAAAGTATATAAATATTATCGTATAGTGACATAGTGTTATATATAGAGTATTAAAAATGACGAGTTAAAAGTTGAATAACAGACATTTAAAAACGAAAAAAGAAATAAAATACCCTTTATTTACAATACACATTAATTTTTTGTAATGTAGAATTTTTAATAATTAATTAAGTTAAAATATGATAGATACCTGAATAAATTTAGAGATATCACTCTACCGATTATCCTTGTCATGTGACAAACTGTAGTAAAATATGCGACTAGTTACTTAACTGCAAATAAAGTGTTAGTTCTTTGACTTCTTTTTTCAACAGAATAGTCTAGTTACAGAAATTTTATTTATATATATATAAAAATCACGAATATTTCCCCCACACAAATGTATACAGATAATATGTGTTACATATTTATCGAAAATAATTTATTGGCCGGAACATGTAATTTTTATGAAAGTCTAACTAAAAAGAAATTATAAAATAACACTTTGTTTCGCTACCTATTATTGAAAGTTGTCAGGTTTTTTACTCAAAAAACACAAAACAACAAAAAAAAATTTCACAGATGATCATGCGTTCTCTGGGGCTTGTAGTAACATCCATTTCTTTAGTCTTACTATATTCTTGTTTAGATACTTTGTTCTGTTTAGTAGTACTTACTATAGAAGTGTTTGTAATAATTATTAGTCTATTAAAATCAAAATAAAAAACCCTAAAGCCTAACCAATGAAAATAGATATCATCACTATATATTTTCATCAGTACCTTATTAATTTTATTATCATTATAAATTTTAATTAATGTAGACAATACGTTAGCAGGATAGCCCACGAGTGCTTCTGATCACACTCAACAAAGTCATTATATAGCATATGACTATATTAAGTAGTCAAGGCCGTTAGTTGAACCCACCTGTAGTAGAAGTCTATTTGTCAAACATGTTTTTTCATTTTTATGAGTTTTTTGATATATTATTGTTTTAAACGACACCAGCAAAAAACTTTTATCACTGTAATATAAATCCATTAGATTTTAGTCAGTCAGGTTTACAGTCAATAATATTATTAACTGTAGTGTCCTAATATTATCAGCAGATGAGTGTAGAATTCATCTGTTTTCTGTAACCTTCTGCAAGGGATTGTGGTTTTGGCAACCTAGCTTCCCGTAGTTTGCTGGGTGGATTCTTTTGAAACAGCCCACCTAGAAAATTACATTTTTCACGAAGATCAACCTAGATTTTCAGGCCAACATTCGAAAGTATCTACATTTAACTGTAGAGTATAAGCTGTAAAATAAATCAACCTTAGCAGAAATATACTGTTCACACAAAGTTTGAATCATATTTCAGTTTGAATAGTATATTTTATCACTTCAGAGACAATGTAGTGAATTGAACTTCCATTTTTCCACTTGAGTTTCAAGTCACTACACATTTTCTATTAGTTGTTTTCACGTTTCCTCAATGTACCTTTGCATTTTAGTTCTGTTAAATATTGTGGTAAAAAACATACCAAACTCAAGTTAAATTGTCTCTTAAGGGCATTTGAGTGGATGAATAGTGTAGTTCATCTGTTTCAGTACTAGCACCCTGCCATCTGTCCATCAAACCAGTGTGTAAACCCACTTTTCAATGAAGTTTTTGAGGGCTTATCAGTCTGTTGTGGGGACTCAGGGTATCGGTTTCTTTCTGTCAAATTTATAGTAAAAAAAAGAAAATGTTTATTATTTTAAAAGTATTATTATATAGTTGCTCATTGAGAAAAAGGAAAGTAGTGGGGTTGTGGGTGAAATGACGTCTTTAAATAATAACTCAGATTTTGCACGCAGAAATTAGAGGATGCCCATGGATAGCTGGCACGGTGTTTGTTTGTTGACACCCAGAATGCCCTGACAGCATGGTGTTTAGCTTAGCTGACATCCCCGATATCCATTAAGCTGTTTTCCGTTTTTCAGTTCTAAAGTAGTTTAAAGAGGCAGATTTTTTCTAGAGATTTTTGCAATGGTGATTGCCTTCTGTCTATCCACAAAAATGGCAATTGGTAGACTTCCACGAGAAGTACCATGTTGTTCAATTCAGAGTCCAACACCACAAGTAGTTTTTTACCTGTTACTGAAAACTGGCTTCATTTATTAATGATAATTATTAGTTTTTTGTCATACGGTAAGAAAAAATAGATTTGGTCAAAGCTATTGCAGTGCTGAATTTATTGTAGTAGCAGTGCTATAAATGAAAATATAGAATGTCATTTTTTCCTTTCTTTAAACATTGTTTTTTCATATATTATAGCTCAGCACAGGGATATAAAGAAAAAAAATAGTCGAGTAATCAGTTGTCATCTTGCTCCCATGCACAAAGTATATACAGGAATCTGAAATCAATTCGACAGGAAATGACAAATTGCCAGAGCTTCGTTAGACTATTATTTATATAAATTGGCACGCCAAAAAGCTTAGAATATCAACTAAAATATATTACTTTATAGATACATTCCATAAATATGTACAAATTGTTTTTAATTTGCTTTCATTCTTGGCACGTTGATTACTCCTATTTGTTATCCCAGTGTTAAAATAATAGTTTCCATTTGATAACACGTTTTGAAATTTAATAAATCTAATTATCATTATTCTTTGAAGAAACGGATAATCGGATATTTTACAAGTTTTGTAATTTGATTTTAGAATAAAGTAATTATAATTGTTATTTTACTTGTTGTTAATCTTTTTTAAAGTTTTGGTGTTTAAAAAGTGCAATAGACGGGCTTTCCTTTTTTATTTTTTTCTGTAGTATTTTATGCCAAAATAAAACAAGCTTTTACAGTAGATTTAATGGAATGACCTTCACCAACATGGTACTACATTTTGATACAGTTTGTAAACATTATAGGACTGCAAAGTTCCACTATTTCTTAATCTCTTTTTTGTTGGATTTTTTTGTCTAATTATCTATGGCTTTTTTATTTTTACAAGTGAATAAAATCGCTTCATTATGTTGAAAATAAAATTAAAAAATTATTGAAGGTGAAATGTGAAAACAAATGTTTTATTTCCTTTGAATTTGCGACCTTTATTCTTTATGAAATTAACGATCTTTTGTATTTATAATACAAAATAGCTGTTGCATTTTTGTTTTGCATTATATTAAATTGACACTTTCACATTTTTTTTAACAAATATTTATAATTTCCTTATTTATTTATAATTTTAAAAGCTTACTGTAAAATTGATTTCCATTAATTGATAATTTTGTTATACAATAATTTTTCCTTTTTTTTTTAAATAATATTTTTTGTAGCCACTACAACTTTTTACTTAATTAAATCGACATATGGTAAATATTTATTTTATGCAATTTAGTTTGTACCCAAGTCCAATCTGTTAGTCCTATGTTCAGCATGGACTGTCACTTGTGTTCACAATCACATGGTCACTAATGGTCTGAGGTAGCAGTATTCTGGCAAATTTGCAGAACTTTCCCAATATTTTCAGGGGTTAAACCATTCGCAAAACATTGGGAAATATTTAAATGAAAACATAAATTTATAGATCACTCAGTCCCCTTCCTTCTTTTATTTTCACTAAATTTTAATTGCAAAATATTTCTGGTAGTAAACTGTTTTTTTTTAAAAACTGATGTCAGATGTTGTACATTGTACATTTTATTGTATTTTTGTTTCGCCATAGTTAGGTGCACAATGGACTGGAAGTCAAGGCTCATGCTAGTCAATAAGAATGTAATGATAACAGGTTTGTTTCATTACAAAAATTTGTTTAGTTATTTACTGAATATATATTTTACATAAATATAAATATCTTAGAAGCACACTCGGCGTTGTTTCAATTCTCTATTTTTTAATATAGTTAAATAAACCCAAGTTTATCGTTGTTTTGGAAGAGGAAAGCGTAATTTTAAAAATAAAATCCGCATATAGAGATGGATAATGTTTTGAAAATATTGTAACAAATTTTAACTGAATATGTTTAGCGAGGCCTTGCAGTTTGAGTAGTACTATTTTTCTGCTTGTGAGCTGGCACTGAAAGTCAATGAATCTTCTCTTCCGCCACTTTTGCTCAAGCATGAATCACTATAAAGTCAATATCTATGCAATTCTTATCGTTGTTACGATGTGGTAACTGCCGCCAACGCTGAGAATTCGCTTTAAATTGTAATAAGCTGTGCGTTTTATGATCTGTTGGTATCACAGTTACGCCACAATACAGCTAAATGCGTTTAGCCACTGATGGGTTCCATATAACGACGCACAAAAGATTTAACACTAGCTGTATAGTGGCGATTCCAATAGAAACACTAAAGATATATTTAGTCGATTAAAAGTCGGGGGTTAGGTATAACTTTTTTCTGAACAATTATACCACAAAGTGAGGTTTGACTAAAGAGCGAGTATATTTTAAAATGCACTTCTCTGCTTCATTTAATAAGTTGTACCTGTTGTTATTATTCATTGAACTTTTTGTCATTTTATCTTGGGTGTTAGCATGACTTCCTGAAATGTTTACTATAAAGGATTAAGTCTTGTGTTTTATAGGCAGTATTTTTAAATGTACATTTGTTGAAATTAATCAAAATTTCTTTTGAAAAAACATTTGCTTATTTTTTATAGGTGGTAATTGTTTTTATCTTACCATAATTATTATTGCCTGTGTAGCAAGTAAGGAAGAAAACATGGAAGATGGAACTACTCAGGTAGATATTTGACAGATTGTAGTGTTTTCAGAATGGTTTTTTATTGTGTGTGTTAAATAAAAGACACTGAAAGTTAATGTTGTCCAGTTAATTATGGTTGTCTTGCTTTATTTTTGTGTTTTGCTTGTGTGATGTGTAAGTCAAATGATTCAAAATAGTTAACTTTCTTCTCTCCATTGGTTTTACAATATTTAGGCCCCTCCTTGGCTCGCCATACTACTTCACTTTCCGTTTCTTTCTGATCCATTTTAGTTCTCCACTTCCTCCTATACTTTTGATCTTTTCTCACTTCAACCATTATTTAGTTCTCGCTTTTAGCTTTTCATTATCGTTTTGATCTTCTGTTAGCCTTATGTAAAGTTCTTGTCTATTCATTTTGTTTCAGTTGTTATATTTGTTTTTCATACTTGAATTCAATCTATCCACTGCTATTAAAACCCTTACTGGCCCATATATTTTCCTTAAATAGTTTTTCCAAGTGTTTAGCATATTTTCTGCTTGTTTGCTGATGGTCCATGTTTCAATACATAATCGGACATTGTCTTATATATTTTTAATTTCTTTCTGGAGATCTGTCTGTTTTTCAGTATTTTATGCAGTGGCAATATACTCGCCCTATTCTGTTTTTATCTCTATTATTATATTTTTCAATTTCTATGGTTGATCCGTATTTAAAGTTTTCTAATTTTCAAATGTTTGGTCACTTCGATTTTTGAAAATTTTTCCTCCTTCTTTTTCAATTTTTGTGTAGCATATATTGAGTTTTTTGTTTCTTTATTACAAGTCTGGATCTTGAGTTGCTACGTTTCTAATTCTATGTATGCTTTTGCCACAGGGTCTTGCTTTGCTTTCCTATCAATGTTGTAATATCACATACGCAAGGGTACAACATTTTCATAGACTTTGTTTTTCATTTTCTGAGTGCAGTGTGCAGAAATCGGCGACACAAAGCTGTGCATGGCCTAAAAGGGTCTCCTTGTCCTTGGTTTTACTTTAAATTTTCTTGAGTTTTCTCTTGATTTTCACTTTGCCGTAGTTGTTTTACCGTCATACTTATCTAGTCTAATATTATTAATTTCTGCAAAGATAATTTCTATTGATGTTAATAGTATGCCACCCCAAATCTATGTATATGGATGTAGGTTTATATTATGCTCAACATTTAGAGGCTGAAGGGAAAGATGGTCTGTGGTCGTTTCAGCTAGCCTGAAACCACCATTGATAGCCTAATGTTGCCTTCACTGAAATTCCTTATTTTTTGCAGGCTATTATTTTTGTTAGTATTTTAAACAGTGAGTGAGATTTCTGGGGGGGTTGTTGCATATTTCAACCTTCTTGTGTATGAAGATATTGCTGTTTCCCATTTTGTTAGTATTATCTTCTTCTTTCAATATTTTATTGACCATCCTGTGTATTTTCTAAGTAGTGCATCCATATTTGAGTAACTCAGTTTATGTTAGTCTTCTTTCTTGTATTTTATTGTTTTTGGTCTATCATTATTTATTTCTATGTTCTCTATTTCTGTCTTCATTTCTCCGTTTCTCCGGTTTTTATGTTAATACGCTGTTTTAATCAGCATTTCTTCTCATGGGGGATTGATTACCTTTCTAGAACTCATTTCATTTTCTATAAAAAGAACGCTTCGATTTGTTAAGACACATGTGAGCATCTTGTTGAAGCTTCTCGGTCATGTGTTATTTTTTCTGTTTTTCTTTGAGTATTCCTCTAAAGTTTTGTTTAGTTTTCCTTTTCATTCACGTTTTTTTCTCTGCATATTTAGTGGCCTCTTTCTAAATTCAGCGTAGCTGATTTTCGTCTTTGTATATTATTATCCTCAATTTTTCCAATTTCTTTTTTGCACATTGTTTTTCTCTTTTGCTTGCACTCTGGCGATATTCAGCTGTGTTTTTGGCGGTTTGTTTGTCTTTTCAGTGGTTATTTAGATTTTCAGTACAGTCTATATCTAGTGTTTAGTTTGCTTTACTTTTTGCGCATATTTTCTTGTTTGTATTTTAGTTTTTCATTAGTCTTGCTTTTTGTACAGAAAGATACTTATTTTTGTCTATACTTTATTTTGATTAACATGTAATTCTTGCACGCATCCGCTTCCGAGTTTCTGACATCTGAATATCTGGAATATGTCGCTCGTCTATTACAATACGACTATTTTTGATTTCGTCACCCATGAAATCTCCATGTTTTCTGCGTATTTTTGTGCGGAATTGTTAGCATCAACATAGACGCTGCCTGTTATCGCTGTTTTCTCATGTAGACCGGGGCTTTCCCAATGTCTGCTTTTTGCCAATCTTTAAGCGCTATCTCCTAACACTGATAGACATGGACTAGTGCTCTTCATATCCTTTCTAGGCTAATATAAAATTCTCTTGGGTATTTCTCTGAATTTCAGTGGCGCATGGGCAAAACAGTATTGAATATTTTTTGCCATTTGTCTTGAGTAATAAACCCTTTTTTGGTTATTTTCAATTATTTGATTGAGGATGTTTCGACTGCAAAAGTGTTTAGGGCGTTTCCACTATAAAAAGATGGTATACCTTGTTGTTTTTGGTATGTCTCGAATTTTTCATTCGATTTCTATTGCTATTTTATTCTTGTATTTAAGCTGTTTTCAGTGTGGCTCAACACGTCTGTCGCTAGCCAGTAATATAATCATGTATATCATTTGAATATCTTGAATTGTTGATTGGCTGCACTAGTGTTTATATTTATTCGGTAGTTATTTTTGTACCACTAGGTGTTACTTTTCACAGCCTTACTAGCTGTCTTTTTAGTATTACTTAGCCTTGATCCTCCACTTGGAATCTATAAATGTTGTGTAGTTGCCTGTTCGTATTATTGTCATTTATCCGCCACCTGGGGAGGTTGGTCTTCGCCTCTTCACACTAGCAAAATAGTTGACTAGTTAAATCTAATTTACATATTTGTCTTAATTTAATTTTTTTTCTAAGCATGTTTGTTCTGCAAAGTAGGTGTCATTTTTTATGATACATCTACACCAGCATATCGCCACTTAATCTGCACACAGTATATGAAAACTTCATAGATCAGGTATTCGCACAAACACTTCTGTCCATGTATAGTTATAGAAATTAGATTGAAAACACTTTTTTAAAGCTCAACCATTATTAGTTGCTACATTTAAATAGTTTGAAAATGCTCCAGTCTTATTATTGTATTTTTTTGATAATTTTTTTTAAAAACAGATTTCCACAATTAGGGATAAACACTGAGCCTGCGGAACAAACATCACTACGTTCAATGATTGATGACGTTTCATATCATTTATATCTAAAACAACACATTTATTGTTATCTCTTTTCGTCTATGGACTTGTTTAAGTCATCTTGATTGGGACATAAATTTGAAAAAATTATTGCATTAAGTTTACTCCCAATATATCAATGCCATTTAACCTTTCATACAAATGATATTTATATTAAGCTTCGTTCATCTATAAATCTACGGTGTTTGCTTTTTTTTTTCATTTGTCATGGACCTCCATTTTTAGAATTTAATCATAAAATTCATAGAACACTGACTCAATTCTTCATAATTCCACATTATAGAAGTTGAAGAAATTTCCAAAGTTCCAATCTGTGGCACATGACATTATTTAGTATCGGCTTCAGCCTAGTCAACTTCGTATACCATTCATTGGTAAGGCGGAGAAAGAAGGGAACCATATTTATAAGATATAAAATAAACATCCGTTTCTACAGGGACTTATCATTAAAAAGGAACAGTTCCCTGTCACACACATGTATAAACTAGTCAAACAGAAAAAAAAAGAAATGAGATACTAGCACAAAAAATTATTCGTATTTAAATTTGCTAAAGTTGCTACCACCTATATTTTTTTAATTCGTAATCCGCGTAGACATGCCATCTGAAGACACTTACAATACTTCAGGTTATATTTGTGGGTGTGGATGATTGGTTGGCGGAGGAAGGTTGTGTAATTACAACTGAAGGAAATGGAAGTGGGAATCACCTGCTATCTGGATTCTTCAATGGTTCTGACAATACTACCGTTTTTAATAGAGAACGGGGTGGATTCATCATTACTACAGAGCCAAGATGAAACCCTCCTTTTATTGTGGAATTCAAAAATTTGATATTTTAGTGTCATGAATTTTATTTTTTTTCTGTAGTTGTATAGAAACATTTGTTCTTTTCTTTTTTTTTTGTAAATAGCTTGTCTCAATTTATGTGTTTGTTTTTTGACCAAGTATATCATTATTTTCGCCTTATGCTTGTGTAGCTTACAATCTTTATGATAAAGTGCGTTATGGAGGACTCCACTGGTTGGATAATTGCATTAAGTTCAATAGCAATATTTGAGCATAGTTCAATTTATTATATATTTAAAGAAAAAAAGATTTTAATCTATTTCAAGAGCACATTTTCACTCGCTTATATTGCAGATCTGTTCTGCGACTGGGTGTGATGTATAATTCACGCATTTAGTTATGTTAGAAAAACGTTTTATAGGCGGCACCTTTAAATAGTTCCGTTGTGAAACATTTATTGTGAGCCAGACAGTTGTTTGGCAAGGTTGGAGTTTAAAGTCAGATACTGCTGACAGCATACAAATAAAAAGTTGTATTTAAAGACAGCATTTATTGATTTCCAAAATAACATTTTCCTCGCTCAATATAAAACACCTTGAAAATAATTATCTGATCTTTTAGCATGGAACGCTAGTTCTAAAATTTTTGTTTGACGCTGTGTGTACGAAAAAACATATTTGTTGTTGTAAAAAATAAAGAAACAAAAATCGGACCTTTTTATTTTATGAAATCAATGTTAATTTTGTATGTAGAATACAAAGAATTCTCATCTGGGTATTTAATTATTTTTAGAATGAAAAATATGACAAAAGTTGGATTTTATACCAACAAAACTTAAATATATAGCATCACAGTCAAGCGTTGCTGACATTTTGATGGTATTTTTCTCTGCTGTCGTCGCTATTCATTGAGGAAAACATATTTTCCAATTAGGCAAAGCGGTGAACCCCCTAAAAATGTTCATTGAAGAATTCACTGACGCAGTAGTTCTTCTCGGCTACAAATGTGGGCAGTGGAACTTAGTAGTAACTTCCTGTAAGTGCCTACGATCTAAAAAGAAGTAGTAACATCGAATCTGGTAGAGTATTTTTATAAACATGAAAACCACATTCGCCTGGAGAGTAGAGTTTATCGGGCTTCAGTTCTATCTGTGAGTTGGCTGAATTAGAATGATTTTTATCTCATATTTATCGCTTAACACGGCATACAATGTTTTCGTTTTGACCAAATTCCACATGTAAAACAGCTCAATATTATTATTGTATCGATTTCCCACCTAGCTTCTCAAATATTTTAAATACTGCCTAATAGCTTTTATGGGAAAAAATGTGTTAATGGTATTTAAAAAGAGTTAAAAAAAGATAATCATTTGCTTATCTTTCAGTGCAAAAAATCTTACCGAACTCAAAAAAAAATGGTAAAAGGTAGATGTTGTACATGTTGTTTTTCCTTCTGCTTTGCTTGTTTATAGCTTCATACTCATTGGTTTTCACGCTTAGCTATTTGCCTTTCTCCAACAGGGAAAGTAATATGAATGTTGAATCTGTTAATCACTTCCTTTTGATTTGAACAATTTGGTCTAAAGTGCTTGACTCGTACGACATTTAAAACCCAACTTATGTTGCCTCGTGTTTGTTCAACCTTCGTGGAGTACCGACGGCAACAGGGAAGTAAGCTAATGTGCATTGCCCTAGTCTAAACAACCAGGGTCTGTACAAATTTCTTTCGACTCCAGTTAAAAAATTTGTCATTATTCTATTTTAACTTTAATTTTAATATTTTGAAAATAGATGTATTGTTGTATTTAACTTTGATGTACATTTGTATTGTGATAAATTTTTTATTAAATGCTGGACAGCTATAAGAGAATTCATGCATATTGTTGATAAAAATATTATTTATGTCAAATTTCAGTCTAATAAACAGGACAATTTGCTAATTTTTCAGTTATCGCTAATTTATTCGTGCAGAAAAAAGTTGGTTTCCTAGAACAAAACCCTGCTAGAAATGCCGCTACTGCACTGTAATTATATTGATAGAGGTATTAAAATAAAAAAGGAAGGACACACTAACGAACGATTTATATATATATAATTTTTTTTACATTTTATTTTAACTTTTAATTAATTTTTACCCCTACACTTTGAATATTGCTAAATTCATAAAAACATTTATAACTTCCAGTAAATGTTATTATTCGCTATTATTGAGTGAAATTTTCATTCACTTTTTCCAAATTATAATCAAATAAATAATTATTTTAATAAAATATAATGATATCTTAAATTTTTATTGTAAATTATTTCATTCATATCATATTGAAATATTTTTAAAATCTTTTCATGGACATGAATATATTGTTATCAAATAAAATCACTATCAGTGTGGTTTTCTTGGTTTGAGTTTTTTTTAATATAATTTGAGGATTTATACGTCCATGTAAATAAACCTTTTTCTTTTATCACTTATTTATACAATGTATTAATTTTTCTAATTAACAAAATTGTAGTTCGTCTAGAAATATATATTCAATAGTGATATTTTCTTTCATTACTTTTATCATTGAGTTTAGTCTGTATATGTAAATGTTTATCTAGAATCGGATGCTTCATCGGACGCGTTGGCTTGCATCTCGAAGGCGAGATTCAGCAGGGAAAGTTACAAATATTGCCATGCAGGACAATGATGTAAGTATATTGTAAATTTTGTGGTGAAGCTTAAATATTTCGTAATGTAGGTTGTTCTTATAGAATCACAGATAGCTGGCAGGTGTTAAAGGGATAATTTAAAATTAATGTGCACATATCATCATCAAGACTTACATTAGACAACCATTAATATTCCTATACAAATAAGTATTGATCTATCGTTTGGGACTCAAAAATTAATATATAATTATTTAATAAATTTGATAAACGTTGTTCATGAACTTCATTTCATATTGGAAAAACAATGTCTGAATCAATTGGTCTGAAGTTTTGATATTTTAACTTAAAAAATTGACTAAATAGTCTAATAATTTTTTTTTCGTCAATACACAATTGATGTGTTCAAACGCATTTATATACTGAGAATAAAGTTCATTTGTATTTTAAATGTCAAATACAGAGAAAAATTGTTTTGAAAGTTTAAATGGCAAGAAAGTCATTAAACAAATTCAAAACAGTTTTATACCGGTTAAGTAACCTGTGAGGACTGAAATTAATTGACCTTTATCATTTTTTAAAAATTATTTTCAATTTTGTCTGAAAATATTGCCGGTTTATGAGACTTATGTTTTATTTAATGATTCATGATTACTTGTTTATTATCTATTACTTTTTCAACTTGTCTGATATCGATGATAATAAATAAATATGCATGTCGCTAAAAATAAAGCTGAAATAAATATAATGACTTTTTTTAGCTACAGTTATTATTTTTAGTTTTTAAATTATTAATTATTTATATATAAAAAAATTATCTTCCAGAACTCGCTAGAGGGTATATGACGGTAATGACTCTTTGAGCGAATAATCTGGTTAAAACAGTTGCCTGATTCTTCTGATACTAGTCAGATCTGGTCGAGTTCATAGAAGCTGGCGAACGCGCTCAAAAAGTTCGTTGTTTTCTAAAGTCAACTGATGACATCAGTATGTACCATTTTATTTTTTTCACTCAATTGTTTCATAAATTTAGGTGTCGGATTGTTTAAAATGATCCTGTTAACGATTTTTTTTTGAGATTGTGAAATTTGATTGTTACCTATATGCAAATATATAAAATAGTCCCTTGCTGATAAAATGAATTGCAATGATATTGTGTATTACAATAATTTAAATAATGGACTATCTTATCATGTCCTTATGTTTTGTTGCTGATTAAGGTGTTTTTTTTTAATTAGAGACATTGACACATGTTTGTTGACATATGTTTGTAAAAACTGACATATGTTTGTGTTGACACATATGCCTGTTGATATGTTGCTGACACATGTTGATGTTGACATATGTTTGTTGATACGTTTGTTTGTGTTGATAAGTTTGTGTTGACATATGTTTGTTGACACATGTTTGTTGACATGTTTGTTGACACATGTTTGTGTTGACATGTTTGTTGACATATGTTTGTGTTGACATGTGCTTGTACTGACATGTTTGTGTTGACATATGTTTTCTGTGTTGACTTTCTGATTTCACGTTAGTGTGTCAAGCAAAATTTGATTTGAAGTAAATATCAAGTAGTTATTGCATTGAGAATAAGGCACGAATTACATTTCCATTTTAAATAGATGGACATATACTTGTGAAATATTTGTTTCTGTCATTGAGTTTATGTGCGCATGGGAATTGGCCCCTCACTCAATGTCACACCGAATGATTACCGATCATTTTTTAATTTTTCAATTACAAAATATTTGTGAAAGCTGGTCACTCATCATTAAAATTATGAAAGCCTTTAATTTTAAAATTTACTGTTATGTTTATTAAGGTTATTTTTTAACAATTTTATTAGATCTGGTATATCTTAAGATAAAAATAGTTTGGGTCGCTATAAATATCGAGCAGAAAAGGTCAAGCAAAGATTTTGTAATACTAGCAATGGCACCCCCTCAAAACATTGTCATTTTAAATAAATACCTTTATTGGCAGATTGTTTATAAAAAATTTATCTGCCCTATAAAAAAAAAACACGGTAAAAACTTTTATGTGACTTGCAGATGGAAAGTTATTTATGTACAAAAATAAATTATTGTTTTATTGAGTTATAAAAATACATGGAGGATGGTGTTATTCTGTTGAATATTTTTGATTATGGTGTGAACATAACTTGAAACCTTAGAATACCGTGTGCAGAAGTATCAAACTTAAGATGGCCTTAGATGCAATCAAAAGATTACTATTGCATTGTTGTTTATAGGTAAGGACTAAGTTCTTCACCTGTATACAATCATTAAAGTAATTTAAAAAAATTGCTGCTGCTTTTTGTATAGCATTTTATTTGCTCAAATCCATGCAGCTAGTTTTACACTTTAGAGAAAAATTTATACATTTTGAATGGCCTTTTTTATGTAATAATGAACGAAATATTTTTCAAATTCTTGTTTAAATGAATTGTTTTTGTCCATTTTCATAAAAATAAACAATACGTTAGTTTGCTGCACCAACACATTCTTACGCCTTTTTGGTGGTCGTCCTTCATATACAAAAAAAGATATTCAAACAGATTTTTCAATACAATGCTTTTTTAAATATTGTTTATTTGATTTTTTGAAGCTTACACATTATTGTGATATTTTATGTATGGATCTTTAAAAAAATTATTTTCTATTCTATAAAGACATAATCTATTTTCTATTACCTGATTTCATGCTGTTCCAATTTGATTTCTTGTACGTTTTTTTATTTTCTGATTGCTTTATTCTAGTCTCCAATAAAATTAGTCTGTCATAACTTCGTCTCATTTCTTCATATGTAACTTTATACGAATATTTGTAAACCAATTGTAGTCATACATTTTTACAATATTACTTTCATATATTTTTTTTTGTTTCTTTATTTCTATGATTCTAGCATTTGCCTACCAATCCCGTATCGTCCAGCTATTTGCTGATCTGTAAAATTTGATCTTAAAGAGAAGACTTATCTATTATATTATTGTTTTGAATGCTAAGAAGATCACAAATTACGTAGTGTAGGTTGTCGTAGGATTAAATAGATTATAAATTTAAATCTCCATATTAAATAAGAATGAAACTCCAAATACGTTCATTTTCTTCAATTGTTAGAGTTCTTGCAATATTTTTGATACATTATTTTTACTAAAACATATATTGGTTTACAAGCTCATCATATTGGTTCAGATTTTGGATATATTTGATCAAATATTAGATATTTGGATTGTAATTATTGTGCATTAGATGACTAATATTGTAATATTAGTTTGACTCAATATTGTGTAATATTAGATGCTAATACACTGGGATCGTATAATAATAATTTAAATATAACAATAGGACGCCCTTTTTCAGTTAAGACACCTTCATAACAGGGGGGATGTAATTGCGTAAGTTGCTGTAAGAACATTCTGGTAGATCATATAATTAGATGCATTTATGTATTTTTTCATGTAGCAGAAAAGTTTTAATTAAGTATAAATTAGAGAACAATCAATAAGTGTGTCATATAAATCAGGCCTCGTGGTCTTCTTCCTCTCGTATGGCCCTCTTCGTTTCGTTTACTTAGTAAATTTTTATTTTCCTCTGTTTTGGCCCCGTGCTTCTGGTCTGCCGCTTATACGTTATGGGGTTGCATAGAATAGATAGAAAGCTGCGCGACTGATATGAGTCACCGTTTAGAATTCGTTATAGGCTATCTAACAAATTGTTGAGTTCCTCTTCTGAATGTCCTTGCCGATATAATTATGGATAATGTTTGGCGTTGTCGTTTGGTTGTTGCTGCTTTTTGTATGGTGGAAAGTGGTCATGATTTATTTGAATGATAACTGAGCATTTCACGGTGAATAATGACTAAAAATTTCTAAAGTCTCCACCCACCACATCCATACTCTGTCAGAATCTCGGTTTGAGGAGCTTCCTTTCTCATCCCCCCACTGGTAAAAAGTTGAACAGTGTGTAATATATATCAGGCTCCCTCTCCTCATAGGGCGACCAGAACCCTATGAAGGGCTTTGCTTGTAATTGTTCACTTACTTACATCTTGTTAACTTGTACTCATGCTTGCACTTGAGTGGTCAGTCCTTAGAACATGTCTGATAGTTACCAGCAATATAATCTACGAATGTAAGAAAAAGGAAAAACAAAACTACACATGCCAACATGTGTGTAGACGAGGTGTAGACTAGTTTAATGACACAAACGACTTCTTTGTACCAGTGGGGGATGGGGGGAGGGGGGCGGTCCTGCTCCACTCACTCAAACCGAGATCTACAGACAGAAGTAATGGATGTGGTGGGTGGGTTTTAAATTTTTAGTCATTGAGTTCACCGATGGGGAATAACTCAGTTATCATTCAAATAAATCGTAATTACTTCCCTCTATGCCACAAAAAAAGCAACAACAACCAAACGACAACGCAAAACATTCCACATAATATAATTATATCGTAGGGACGGTCAGAGAGGTCAACACGATAGGAGATTCTTTTGTTAGATAACTATAACAATTCTAAACGGTTTTTTTTCAAGGTCAAAGTTGAAGTGACTCATATCAGTCACTCACCAAAGGCGAGCCTCTGTACATTCTATGCAGCCCCGTAGCGTGAAAATTCTACAGCAGGGGCCAGGCATTCTACAGCAGGGGCCCAGGCACAAGAATAGAGCAAATTTTATTAAGTAGAGCAAACAAGAAGAGGGGCCAGGCAAAATGCGGGGGGAGGGGGCACGCTACGGGCCTGATTCTATGACACACTTAGTTGATTGTTCTCAATTTGTATTGGGTCTACTTTAATTAAAACTTTTCTGCTGCATGAAAATAAATGCATCCTAGTTATATGATCTACCAGAATGTTATGCTGTATTTCTTACAACTATTTGCATCATATCCCTCTCTCCTGTTATGAAGGTGTCTTAACTTTGAAAAAGGGGCAGTCCCTGTGTTATATTTAAAGTGTGTGTCTATACGATCCCAGTGCAATATTATTAACATCTAATGTGCACAATATTAGTCAAACATCTAATGTGCACAATATTAGTCAAACATCTAATGCACAATATTAAGCAGTCAAACATCTAATGTGCACAATATTACAGTCAAACATCTAATCTCGGACCAGTATGATGAGCTTGTAAACCAATATATGTTTTAGTAAAAGTAATGTATCAAAACACATACAACAGAACCTCTCAACAATTGAGAAATGAACATACATTTTGGGCTCTATTTCTTATTTAATATGGAAATTTAAATTTATAAATAACTTAATCTACAAACAACCTTATAACATTAATTGTGATCTTCTTGTTATTCAAAACAATAATGTTTTTAAAAGTCATTGATGTTTACATCTCCATGTAAGAAAGAATTGAGAACAACAAAAAAATAATAAGATAAAGTCTTCCTTAAGATCAAATTTTGCAAATCAGCAAATAATAGTTTGTGAGTTTCTGAGGAATCAATTGAACCAAATGTAGAATCATAGAAATAAAGAAACAAAAAAATATATGAAAGTAATATTGTAAAATGTATATTTACAATTGGTTTACAAAAAATATTCATAAAAGTTATAAAGTTCCATATGAGGTTAATTAAAGAAATGGGAGACCTATTAAACTGAGAGTGCTGATTGGATAATTATTTTATTGGAGACTAGAATAAAGTAATCAGAAATAAAAAAAAAACGTACAGAAAATCAAATTAGACAGCATAATTAGCAATCAGGGTGGCATTAGAATAGATTATGTCTTATAGAATGAAAATTTTTTAAAGATCCATACACATAAAATATCACAATAGTCATGTGTAAACTTCAAAAATCAAATAAACAATATTTAAAAAAAAAAGCATTACAGCATTGAAAATCTGTTTGAATATCTTTGCAATATATTGAAGGACATTATCTTTTTTTTTAAAAGGCAACAAGTAATCTAACAGCTGCAGCAAGGCTAACGTATTTGTTTATTTTTATGAAAATGAGACCAAAAAAATTAATTCATTTAAACAAAGGGATTTGAAAAATATTTCATTCAGATATTACATAAAAAAGGCCATTCTAAAATGTATAGGTATACTAAAGTGTAAAACTAATGCATGGATTTGAGGCAAAATAAAATGTGCTATACAAAGTAGCAGCAGTTTTTTTAAATTACTTTAATGATTGTACAGATTGAAGAACTTGAATCCTTACCTAATAAACAACAATGCAATAAATATAATCTTTTGATTGGCATCTAAGACCCATCTTAAGTTTGATACTTGCACACATTTTACATTCTAAGGTTTCAAGTTATGTTCACACTATAGCATAATATTCAACAGAATAACACCATCCTCAAGTACCTCTGACCACCACCATATCTGTTATTTTGTAACTCAGTAAAACTAATAATTTATTTTTGTACATAAATACTCCATCTGCAAAGTCACATAAAAGAGTTTACCGTGATTTACTTTACTAAGGGCAGATAGACATTTTTTATAAACAATCTGCCATTTAATTGTTAATAAGGTATTTATTTAAAATGCAATGTTGTTTTTGAAGTCATTGCTTAGTATTACAAAAATCTTTTAATGTGACTATTTCATATCGATATTTATATGTTAAACTATTTTTATCTTAAAGATATGATATAAGATCTAATAAAATTGTTAAAAAAATGTACTTAATAAACATAACAGTAAATTTTAAAATTAAAAGGCTTTCACTCAATTTTAATGATAATTGTTAGCTTTTTCACAAATATTTTGTAATTGAAAGATTAAAAAAATGATCACATTTTTAGTCAATCATTCAGGTGTGATTTACATTGAGTGGTTAGTGCTAAATTCAAAAATACTCTATGCACGCACATAAACTCAATGACAGAAACAAATATTTCACAAATTTATATGTCCATCTATTTAAAATGGGGAAATGCTCAATTTAAATTGCCTTATTTATAAGCAATATTTTACTTTGATATTTACTTCAAATCAAATTTACTTGCTTGACACACTTGGCAGTGAAGTCAGAAAGGTCAACACAAACATATGTCAACACAAACATGTCAACACAAACATATGTCAACACAAACATATGTCAACACAAACATATGCTCCAACAACACAAACATGTGTCAACACAAACATGTCAACACAAACATGTGTCAACACAAACATATGTCAACACAAACATATGTCAACACAAACATGTCAACACAAACATGTCAACACAAACATATGTCAACACAAACATGTGTCAACACAAACATGTCAACACAAACATATCAACACAAACATGTCAACACAAACATATGTCAACACAAACATATGTCAACACAAACATGTGTCAATGTCTCTAATTAAAAAAAACACCTTAATCAGCAACAAAAAAACCCATAAAAAGGACATGATTAAGATGATCCATTATTTAAATTGTGTAATACTTAATAATATCATTGCAATTCATTTTATCAACAGGGACCTCCTTGGCCCACATATTAATTTGCATATAGACAACAATCAGTTTTCCCACAATCTCAAAAAATCCGTTAACAGGATCATTTTAAACATCCGAATTAAATTTATGAAACAGCAGTTGGCCCACTTGAAAAAAAAATAAAAAAAATGAACATAAATAGAAAATACTGATGTCATCAGTTGACTTTAAAGTAGCTTGAACTTTTTTGTGACACGTTTCGCCAGCACATAGTGATAGATCGGCCAGGTCTTGACTTAATTTTGTCAGAAGGTCAGGCGAAGCTGTTTTGGCCAGATTGGTCAGCTCAAAGGGGTCAGCCCTTAGGTCATATACCAACGGGTTCTGAAGACATAATTTTTTATATATAAATAATTAATGAATTTTAAAAACTTAAAAATAATGTCATGAAACTTCTTACTATAGCTGTAGCTTAAAAAAGTCATTATCATATTTATTTCAGCTTTGTACAGCGGCATGCATGACATGCAATACGCACAGCAAATTTATTATCATCGATATCAGACCAAGTTGAAAAAAAAGTAATAGATTAATAAGCACCAAGATTAAATCATGAATCATTTAAATAAAACATAGGGTCTCATAGAGCCAGCAATATTTTCAAACAAAAGTGAAAATAATTTTACAAAATAAAAGTGAGGAGTGTAAAAAGGTCAATTGGTTTCAGTCCTCACAGGTTACTTAACCAGTTAGACTGAAATACATAAAACTGTTTTAATTTGACTAATGATCTCTTGCCATTTAAAAACCCATCTAAACTGCTTTTTCAAAACAATTTTTCTCTGTATTTTGACATTTAAAGTAAATGAACTTTATTCTCTGATATATAAATACGTTTAATTTTATCAATTATTGGTATTGTTGAAAAAAAAAATTATTAGACTATTTATAAGTCAATTTTAAGGATTAAAAAAAAATCATAAGCTAGTTAATTGATTAGGCATTGTTTTTTTTTACCAATATGGAAATGAAAGTTCATGTAAAGGAAACTCATGAATTTCTTTGTTTATCAAAATTTGATTAAATAGTATATAATAACATTTTGAGGTCCAAATCAATGTTTACAGGGTGGAATCAGGCAGATTGGGCTAAAATGCTATTTAGCATAGTATTAATGGTTGTCTAATGTAAGTCTTGATGATGATATGTGCACACATTAATTTTAAATTATCCTTAACACCTGCCAGTGTCTGTGATGCAATATGGGGCACAACCTGCATTACAATACGTTAGGTAACAAGCTCACCACCACAAAGTTTTAATATACTTACATCATTGTCCTGCATGGCACAATATTTGTAACTTTCCTGCTGAGTCTCATATCGGATGCAACCATAGGTGTTATTCCAGCCGTCCCGACAGACACAGTGGGCATCACATTCCTGGATGGAACATTTACATATATACAGACTAAACTCAGTATTTAAAAGTAATGAAGAAAAATATCACTATTAGTGCTATGTTTTTTTTCGGATGAAATACAATTTTGTTTCCCAATTAGAAAAATTAATACATTGTATAAACAAAATAATAATTTAAAATTAAGTGAATAAAAAGAAAAAAGGTTTATTTTGAGTAGTGGATAAAAATAAAGCCCTTCATCCTCAAGTGTATTAAAAAACTCAAACCAAGAAACCACACTTATTTTGTTATTTGATAATTTTTTTGAATGTTCATGGTATGAAAAGATTTTAAAATATTTCAATATGATATATGAATGAAATGAACACAGCTAAAAATGTTTTAAGACTATCATTATATTTTATTAAAATAATTATTTATTTGATTATGAATTTAAAGGAAGGGTGGATAAAGAAATTTTCACTCAATGAAAGTTTACAGATAATAACATTTACTGGAAGTTATAAATGTTTTGCATGGATTTAGCAGTATTCAAGTGTAGGGGTAAAAAAATTAATTAGAAGTTAAAATAAAATGTAAAAAAAAAAAAATATATATATATAAATACGTACAAATTTAGTGTGTCCTTAGCTTTTTTATTTTTAATACCTCTATCAATATAATTACAGTGCAATGCTTTTAATTTCTATAAGTTTTGTTCTAAAATTAACTTTTTTCTGCAGATAAAAATTAACGATAGCTGAAAATTGTAAGTTGTCCTGATTTATTAGACTGAAATTTGACATAAATAATATTTTTATCAACCAATATGCATGAATTCCTCTTATAACAGTCCAGCATTTAATAAAATAATGACAAAAAATCCTATCTGGTACAAATGTACACATCAAATTTAAAGTTAGAAATACAACAATACATCTATTTTCAAAATATTAAAATTAAAGTTAAATAAGATAATGTGCCAGAATTTTTAGCTGGATAAAGAGAAAGGGAACTTACATACAGACCCTGGTTGTTTAATTTGGGGCAATTGTTTACATTAGCTCTCCTTGCTCCACTGCAGTACTCCACGAGGACAGTGGCCCTGAAAGGGTGCGGCTGGCCCAATAGGATGGGTTTAAATGTCATACCACAAACGCTGAGGATGGGGCCAAGTTGGCCAAGTCAAGAAAGGTGGGTGCTAGGTCATCATCTATAATACTTTCCTGTTGGAGAAGGCAAATGAAGCAAGCGGAAAGCCAATGAGTTATGAAAGCCTCAACAAGCAAAAGCAGAAGGAAAAAACAACATATTTATAGCATCACACCTACCTTACTCATTTTTTTTTTTTTTTTGAAGTTCGGTAAGATTTTTTTTTGCACTGAAGATAAGCAAATGATATCTTTTATTTCTTTTTAAATTACCATTAACACATTTTTTTCCCATAAAAAATATTAGTAACAATGTATTTAAAATATTTGGGGGGGGAACACTTTAAGGTTCAAGTCATTGTGCACAATGTAAAAATATGAAGCTGTTTTTTATGTGGGAGAAGATTCTGGTCCAGGCAAGCTTATTGGTATGCCGTGTTAAGAAAGCTGATAAAAATATGAGATAAAAAATCATTCTGGATTCTCAGCCCAACTCACAGATAAACCTTGATACTCATACTCTGGGCAGCCTGGAATGTGGTTTTCATGTTCTCCAAAATACTCTACCAAGATACTACTTCGGAAGGTGTTACTTTAGATCTTTTCTTCACTGACCAGGCCTTACAGGAAGTTGTCTCTGCTCCACACTGCACATTTGTAGCCGAGAGGCCGTTTATCCACAGTGGATTCTTCAATGAACCTAAGGGGTTCACCGCTGCCTGAATTGGAAGGCTCTATGTTTTCCTCAATGGGTTCTTTGACTGACAGCAAACTGAGAAATGTCATACCATCAAAACTGTCAACAACAGACTGTGATGCTTTCCCAATGTTTAAAAACGTTGGTGCAAGGTCAACAGTCATGATAAGTTCCTAAATAATTAAATGCAGATGAATTCTTGTATTCTACATACAAAATTAACATTGATTTCATAAAATAAAAAGGTCCATTTTTTAATATTTTTTTGTTTGTTTTATTTTTACAGCAACAAAATATAATTTTTTTTCATTTTTTACAAGCGGCCAAACAAAAACTAGAACTAGCGTTTTTTAGTCTTAAAAAGATCAGATAATTATTTTCAAAGGTATTTTATATTGAACGAAATATTTATTTTGGAAATCAATAAATGTAATCAACAAATACAGCTTTATTTATTATGCTAATCAGCTGGCTGCCTGACCCAAACTCCAACTTAGCACCAAATTCTCGCTGTCCTGACACAATAAATGTTTCTAACCGAGGCTGATGACAAAAGTGCCACCATAAACATTTTTTTCTCTTTATAATAAATGCGTGAGTGTATCACACCCAGTCACCCAGGACAGGATACGCAATAAGTCGCAGTGAAAATGTGCTTTCTTGAAATAGATTAAATCTTTTCTTTGCTATAATAAATTGAACAAGAAATGATCTATTTTGATATATGTTAGAAACATAATTTATTTATACTTCAATAAAGTGCTGAGAATTTAGTTTTAAAGAAACTCATGTTGTATCAAAATACAGCACAGAATTTTCTAGTCAATTCCTTAATGACAAAAAAAAAACAACTTTTTTTTGCTGTAAATACGCTTTTTGGAAATCAATGCCTGCCTCACTATGTGTATAACTAATGCCACTGACCAATACATATTGAAAACATCAAACACCCTACCTCAGATGTTGTATTCGGCTTAATGCCAGGTCCTCTAACCATCAGTGGAACCTGAATGTCAAAGTCATATGGCTGCCTTTTATCATAAGGTAATGAAAATTGACCTACACAAGTATAAAAGGCAAAAGGAAAATGCAACACACAGGTGTAATGTTATACTTGATCAAACAAACTTGCACATTAAATTGAGACAAACTATTTACAAAAAAAAAAAAAAGAAAAAGAAGATAAATGTTTCTATACAACTACAGAAAAAATAAAATTCATGACACTAAAATATCAAATTTTAATTCCCAGATCTAATTAAAGAGAGGGTTTTTTTCATCTTATTCAGAAAATGACTAATCCCACCCCGACCCATATTACTGACCAAGATGATAGCCATTGTCAGATGTGAAGAATATGTAGGTGTTGTCCAGCTCTCCCATTTCCTCAAGTTTATTTACAACTCCTCCACCATGTCATCCACAGACAAGAGGGTCCTCAACCTGAAAAAGCATTGTAGAAGTGTCTTCAGATAACATGGTACCGCAGTTGCAATTAAAAAAATATAGTGGGTGTAGCAACTTTAGCTAAATTTAAGCTGCAACTCATTATTTTTGTCTTGGCGGCACTCTCATTTCCTTTAATGTTTGTTTGTATGTGTGCGTGGGGCTGTTCCTTTTTTTAATATTATTGGAAAGTCCCTGTAAGGACGAGATGTTTATTTTATATCTTATAAATATGGTTCCCTTCTTTCATCCCAATCTACTGCAATGGAGAGATGGAGGTATACGAAGTTGACTAGAGCACAGCTCACATTACCTAAATAATGTCATGTGCCATTAGGCTGGGTGGACTTGGGGAAATTTCTTCAACTTCTATAATGATATGGAGTTATGAAGAATTGAGGTCAGTGTCTATGAATTTTGTGCTTGTTGTTTTTATGATTAAATTCTAAAAATGGAGGTTATGATAAATGAAAAAAAAAAACAAACACCATCAGACATAGATGAGGACAAGCTAATATAAACTATCATTTGTATGAAAGGTTTGAAACTGGATTAAGAATGGCATTGATTCTATGATGAATTAAACTTAATGCAATAATTTTTTTTTTCAAATTTTATGTCCCAAATCAAGATGACTTAAACAAGTCCATGGGTGAAAAGGGGAATAACAATAAATGTGTTGTTTTTAGATAAGTGATATGAAACCTGTTTCTGAAAAAGTCATCAATCATTGCAACAGTATCATTAAGAGTCGGAGTGATGGTTTGTTCCACAAGCCAGTGTTTATCCTGAAAATATTATCAAATCTGTTGTTTTAAAAAAAAATTATCAAAAAAAAAATACAATAATATAAGAACTAGGCATTTTCAAACTAATTTAAATGTAGCAGCTAGCTAATGGTTGAACTTAAAGTGTTTTCAATCTAATTTCTATAATACTGACCTGCCCATGGATGTTGAAGTGTTTGGTACGAGGAGCCTCTGATCTGTGAAGTTTTTCATATACTGTGGTGCAGAGGTAAATGGCTGGTGACATGCTGGTGTAGACAACATCATAAAAAATGACTGCCTGCTACTTGCAGAGCTCAAGAAGTCTATAGCTTTTCTATGCTTAGAAAAAGAATAAATTAAGACAAATAAGTAATGAAATAGATTTAACTAGTTAACTATTTTGCTCGTGTGGAGAGGCCGAACTCCCCATCGGGCGCCTCCCAGGTGGCGGATAGGGAAAGCTCGCCAGATATGGTGAGTGCCAATGAAATACAATTCTCGGGCGGACCAAAGCAGGCAACTACTGCCTTGTAGTTAGTGGAGGGATCCACAAGGCTAAGGGACCTTAACCTTAAAAAAGGCAGCTATCCACAAGGCTGTGAAGGGCAACACCCTAGTGCTGTGCACAGGGCTAACTACCCAGTCATGTAAAAAACACTAGTTACGAAAGCCAATCAACAATTCAAAACCGGACTGATTCAAATGGAAACCGACCTTCGCATGATCACGGACATGATTACTGGCTAGCTTACTTGGAACGTGTTAAGCCTATACAGAGCAGGAGCCCTAACCCGCCTTACTGAACAGCTTAGAAAATACAAAATAAAAATAGCAGCACTCCAAGAAATCAGATGGAAAAATCAGACATACTAAAAACAACAGAGTATACCATCTTTTATAGTGGAAACACCACAAATACATTAGGAACAGGTTTTGCCGTCAGGAAAACATCCTCAATCAAATAATTGGCTTTAAACCAACTCAATGAAAGTTTGTGCAGCCTCAGGATTCGTGGCAAAATGTTCAATATGACCAATATGTGCCCATGCACCCACTGAAGATTCAGAAGGGAATACCAAAGAGGAATCTCTATGATGCCCTAGAAAGGTTATAAGAAGAAGCACCTAGACATGATATCACATTAGTGTTAGAGACTTCAACGCTAAGATTGGCAAAGAAACAATATACAGACCGACAATTGGAAGCTACAGTCTACATGAAGAAAGCAACGATAATGGAACGCCTGATTGATTTTGCATCTGGCAAAGGTATGACCATTAGTAGCACTAAGTTTCCACACAAAAGAATACACAAAGAAACATGGAGGTCACCAGATGGGGTGACAAGAAATCAAATAGATCATGTGCTAATAGACAGGCGACATGGTTCAGATATTCAAGATGTCAGAAGCTTCAGAGGAGCGGATGCCGACACAGACCACATGTTAGTCAAAATAAAGTATAGACAAAAATAAGTATCTTTCACAACACAAAAGCAAAGATAACAAACCAATTTGACTGTGAAAAACTAATAAAAGAGCCACAAACAAAAGAAAAATATGCACAAGAAATTAAAAGCAAACTAGAAGCACTAGATATAGATAATACTGAAAATCTAAATAGCCAATTTGGGAAAAGATTAAACAAAACCATAAAAAACACAGCGGAAAGTGTCATAGGGTACAAGCAAAAGAAGAAAAGAGCTGAATGGTATGACGATGATGTGCAAAAAAGAAGTGGAAGAACGAAACAAATTGAGGATAATAATGCTGCCAAAAGCAACAAGAAAGTCAACTCACGCATACACTGAGGCTAGAAAGAAGGCCACTAAAATATGCAGAAAGAAAAAACGTGAATGGGAAAAGGGAAAACTAGTAAAAACTAGAGGAATACTCAAAAGAAAAGAAACAAGAAAATGTACATGACCATCAAAGAGGAAAGTAACGGCTTCCAAGCAAGATTCACATGTGTCTTAACAAATCAGGCGACCTGCTTATAGAAAATGAAATGGTTCTAGAAAGGTGGGCGGAATATTTTGAAGAAATGCTGAACATTAAAACTGACAGCGAAAATGATGTACCAAACATTGCAGAGGACGATGGGGCAGAAATAGAAGAACCAACCATAGAAGAAATAAATAATATTATTAAAAGACCAAAAACAATAAAGCACCATAGGAGAAGATAACATAAATGCTGAGTTACTCAAATATGGAGGGATGCACACTACACTGCAGAAATACACAGGATGGTCAATAAAATATTGAAAGAAGAGATAATGCCAACAGAATGGGAAACAGCCTTAATAGTTCCGCTACACAAGAAAGGTTCGAAAACTTAACTGCAACAACTACAGAGGAATCTCACTTCTCAACACTGTTTATAAAATACTAACAAAAATAATAGCCTGCAGAATAGGGAATTTCAGAAACAGTATTAGTGACCATCAATGTGGTTTCAGGCCTAGCAGAGCAACCACAGACCACATCTTTTCCCTTCGAAACACTCTAGAAAAATGTTATGAGCATAATATAAACCTACATCAGCTGTACATAGATTTCAAGATGGCATATGACAGCATCAATAGAAATTATCTTTACAAACATTGCAGGAGTTGTGTATCCCCAACAAGCTCATTAGACTAGTACGCATGACATTAAACAACTCAAGAAGCAAAGTGAAAATCCAAGGGGAAAGCTCAAGAGAATTTAAAGTAAACCAAGGACTTAGACAAGGAGACTCCCTTTCGTGCATACTTTTCAACTTAACCCTAGAAAAAGTCATAAGAAACGTACAGTTGGATAAGCGAGAACTATAACACACTACTTCAGAAGTGAAAAAACAAAGTCTATGAAAACAGGAACAATATTTACAGAACCCATCCAATACCTTGCATATGCTGATGACATAACATTGATAGGAAAGCAAAGCAAGGATATAGCAAAAGCATACATAGAATTAGAAACAGCAGCTCAGAAAGCAGGTTTAACAGTGTATGAAACAAAAACTCAATATATGCTGTTACAAAGAAATGAAAAAAGAAGGAAGAGAAAATTTTTCAAAATCAGTGATAGAGCATTTGAAAGAGTAGAAAAACTTTAAATACCTGGGATCAACCATAAGTGAGAAACGATATAATGATAGAGATAAAAAACAGAATAGAAGTAGGGAACAGAATATATTATACACTGCATAAAATACTGAAAAACAGACAGATCTCCAGAAAATTAAAAAAACCATATACAAGACAATGATCCGGCCAGCAGTAACATAAGGCGGTAGCGAAACATGGACCATCAGCAAACAAGCAGAAAATATGCTAAACACTTGGGAAAGGATAATATTTAGGAAAATATATGGGCCAGTAAAGGACAATAACGATGGAGAAGTAGAACCAATTCAGAGCTGTACGAACTGTATGAAGAACCAAATATAACAGCTGAAATTAAAATGAATAGATTAAGGTGGGTAGGGCACATAGAAAGAATGGAAAACAACAGAGGTCCAAAAACGATTTATAAGACAATCAATGAGAAAAGGCCTAAAGGCAGGCCAAGAAGCAGATGGTTGGAGGAAGTGGAGAAAGACCTTAAAGCCATAGGAGTGAGAGAGTGGAGGAAGAAGCAGTTCATGGATCAGGAAAAGTGGAGAAGTGTAGTGCAGTGGCAGGCCAGGGCCCCTAAATGGGTCAGAGCCAATGGAAGAAGAAGAAGTTAACTATTTTGAGATCATTTGATCTTGCCACACATCACACAAGCAAAACACAAAAATAAAAACTAGGTAACCATACAGACAATTAACTGACAACATTCTTAACTCAGTAATCTTTTATTTAACACACACACATAAAAACCATTCCTGAAGCACTTACAATGACATCTGTCAAATAATCTGCCTGGTAGTTATCTCCATGTTTTTCTTCCTTGCCTTGCACAGACAATGTATAATTGTAGTAAACTGAATTACCCACCTGACAAAGAAAATAAGTAAATGTTTTTTTTTTCAAAAGAAATTTTGATTAATTTCAACAAATGTACATTTAAAAATACTGCCTATAAAGCACAAGATCATACTTAGTCATACATATAAGTAAACATTTCAGGAAGTCATCTTAACACACCCAAAATAAATGTTACAGAGTTCAATGAATAATAACAACAGGTATAGTATGCAACTTATTAAATGAAGCAGAGAAGTGCATTTTTTAAAAATATACTCACATCTTTTAAATATAGTCAAACCCTCACTTTGCTGGTATAATTTGTTCCAGAAAAGTTCTATACTAACTGACTTTAATCATTCTGTAATATGTCTTTAGGTGTTTCTATTGGAATCACTACTAATCTGTTTGCTAGTGGTCATCTTTTTGTGCCGTGTTAACATGGAACTTATCCAGTGACACTTGATGCAGTCTTCTTTGCAATGATTTAGCTGTAATGTGGCATGGCTTGGTGTAACAGATCTATTGCTCACAGTGCTACGCCTTATAAACACCTAGCTTATTACAATTTAAACTAATTCTCGCGATTTTTATGGGGATTATTGCAACAGTTACCACACAGTAACAATGGTTAAAAAAGCTGTCGTAAACAATATATGCTCACATAGATGTTGACTTACATCTAGTGATTCATGCTGAGCAAGAGTGAGCATGGAAGAAGATTCATTGACTCAGTGCCAATCACATAAAGCTAAGCAGAAAAATAGTACTACCAAACTGCAAACCTCACTCGTATATTCAGTTAGAATTGATTACAATATTTTCAAAACATTGCTCCAATATATATGCAAATTTTATTTTTAAAATTTTGCTCCTCTTCCAAAACAACGATAAACTGAGGTTTGACAATATATTAAAAAAATAGGGGTGAGGGAAACAGCACCATTAAGCGAAGAGATGCTTCTAAGATGACGCTATGACAATAAGATATATGATTCAGTAGAAATAGCAAAACAAAATTTACTAGCCAGATAGTAAAACCTGTTATCATTACATTCTTATTGATAGCATGAGTGAGTACTGACCAGTCCATTCCAGTCATCCCAGCCAAGAGGTATATGGGACACACCCCCAGCCTGTGGCGGAGCCATACTGAAAAAAAAATAAAATGTACAATACAACAACAGCAGCATCTGACATCATTTTTAAAAAAAACAGTTTGCATACCAAGAAATGTTTTGCAATTAAAATTTAGTGAAAATAAGAAAGGAAAGGGACTGAAGATGATCTATAAATTTATGTACCTCATTTAAATATTTCCAAGCAAAAAATGTTTTGTAGTGGTTGGCTTGAAGAAATATTGGGAAAGTTTTTCTTCTGCAGAATTTTGCCAGGATGTACTGCTGCAGTTACCACTCAGACTGTTATTAGTGACCATGTGATTTAGAACAAACTGACCAGTCAATATGCTTGAACGACTAGGACAACAGATTGGACTTGAGACAAACTAGAATTGCATAAAATAAATATTACCATATGGTCATTTAATTAAGTATTCAAAGAACATGTGTACAGAAATTATATTTAAAAAAAGGAAAAATTATTGTATAACAAAATTATCAATTAATGGAAATCAACACAGTGTAAAAATTATAAATAAATAAGGAAATTATAAATATTTGTTAAAAAAAAATGTGAAGTGATCAATTTAACCAATGCAAAACAAAAATGCAACAGCTATTTGTATTATAAATACAAAAGATCATTAATTTCATAAAATAAAAAGGTCACTTAAATTCAAAAGGAAATAAAACATTTGTTTTCACATTTCACCCCTTATTATATTCATATTCAATAATTTTTTTAATTTTATTTTCAACATAATAGTAATTTATTCACTATAAAATAAAAAAGCCATAGATGATTAGACAAAAAAATCCAACAAATAAAAAAAAAAAAAAGAGAGATAAGAAGTAATTAAGGTTGAAGATAGACTTTGCAGTCTAATAATGTTTACAAACTAACATCAAAATTAACAGTACCATGTTGGTGAAGGTCATTCCAAGTATCTGCAATAAGCTGTTTTGTTTTTGGCATAGGATACTACAGAAAAAATAAAAAAGGAAAGCTTATCTATTGCACTTTAGAGCACAAACTTTAAAAAAAGATTAACAATAAGTAAAATAACCAATTGTAATTGCACATATTCTTAAAATGTAAAATTACTAAGAGCTACATGAAAAATATCCATTATCCGTTTCTTCAAAGAATAATGATAATTAGATTTATTAAATTTCAAAACATTGTTATCAAAATGGAATATTGTTTAACACTGGGATGGCAATAGGAAGTAATCAGCGTACCAAGATGAAAGCAAATTAAGACTCTAATGTTTTCTGTATTTGCTAGTACTCATATAGATATTTATGGGTAATATCTATAAAACAATATATTTTAGTTGATATTCTAAGCTTTTTGGCGTGCCAATTTTTTGTTTTGGTGCCAAGTAAATTAATGGTCTAACAGAAATTGCTTGCATAGTTTCTGGCAATTTTTGTCATTTCCTGTCGAATTTATTTATATTTTCAGATTCCTGTATATCTTGTGCATGGTTTAGTGATGTAGCTACTCATTTGTTTTTCTTTACTTAATCCTGTGCTGAGCTATAGTACTATATGAAAAAACAATGATTTAAAGAAAAGGAAAAAAATGACATTGTAGGCCTACTTAATATTTTCATTTACATAGCACTGCTACTTGCAATAGAGTTCAGCACACTACTGTAGCTTTTGACTTAAATCCTATTTTTCTTACCATTTATTGACAAAACCTAATGATATCATTAATAATCAAGCCAGTTTTCAGTAACAGATTAAAAACTACTTGTGGTGTTAGTTTCTGAATGAACAACATGGTACTACGTGGAATGTACCAGTGCCATTTTTATGGATAGGCAAAGAAGGCAATCACCATTGCAAAAATCTCTTAGAAAAATCTGCCTATGGCCCCCAAATACCTAGGAATGGCCTCTGGAAAAACACCAATGAATCAGCTTGAAAGATTATCGGGATGTCAGCTAAATAGAGCACCATGCTGTCAGATATTCTGGTGTCAGCAGAACAGAACACCATGATGCCAGCTGTATGGAGCATCCTAGTTTCTGCATTACAGAAAATCTGAGGTTGTTAATTTAAAAGTCAATCAGGGCATCATCTCACCTAACCCACACTACTTCCTTTTTCTCAATGAGCAATATATAATAATACTTTTGATTCAAATAATAAACATTTTTCTTTTATATAAATGACAGAAAGAAAGCTACAGAAAACGTCTAAATACCTATCCCAAGGAAAGGGACTAACAGACTGATAAGCCCTCAGGAGCTACTCAAGGCTTCATTGAAAAGTGGAAGTTTACTTGGTTTGATGGACAGATGGCAGAGTGCTCGACAGTCAAACTGAAAAGTTACTGAAACAGATGAATTCTACTATTCATCCTGCCTCAAATGCTCTTTAAGGCTAAGGGGACTTAATTCTTAACTTGGTTTTGGCCATGTTGCACACCACAATATTCTATGCAGAACTAAAATGCAAGGTACCATTGAGGAGCAGTGAAGACAACTCTTCCAAGAAAGAAGTGGATTGCCAACATTAAGGTCCAAGATGTAGTGACTTTACACTTGAAATCCCTCAAGTGAGAAGAATGGAGAGACCTATCCACTGCATTGTCTCTGAAGTGACAAAATATGTTAAGAGCTGGCTATATGATTAAACTTTGTTCCATTATTAATTAGTATATTTCTGCTAAGGTTGATTTATTTTTTATGCTCTCTACAGTTAAGTATTGAGGGACAGATGGCCGAGTGGTGAGATACTCGAACACAAAGCTGACCTGAGAATCCTGTTCGATCCGGTGAGAACCATGGGAATTTTTCTAGGTGAAATTTGTTTCAAAGGCGTCCCACAAGTCCACCCAGCTTTAAATGGATACCCGACTTAAGCTGGGGAAGTAAAGGTGGCTGGGCGTCGCGGCAAACCACACAATCCCTTCATATGCAGAGGTTATAGAAACAGATGAATTCTACACTTCATCTGCCCTGATGGCCTGTTAGGGCAAAAGGGAACTTTACAGTTATGTATTAGTGACTGTAAGCCTGACTGACAAAAAAAGATCTAATGGATTTATATTACAGTGATAAAAGTTACATTTGTTGGTGTCCTAAGTTTAAACAATAATGCCATCAAAAAACTTCATGCATGAAAAAGATGTTTTGTAGACCTATACTGCAAGAGTGGGTTCAACCCCAACACATTTTAGCGGCCCCACTTAGTATAGTCATATGCTATATAATGACTTGGTTGAGTGTGACTAGAGGCAGAGGAGCCATAAATGAAGATTGATCCTGGCCCAACTTCAGCTGGTGGCTGTCTACATTAATTAAAATTTATAATGACATTGAATAAATAATAAAATTAATAAGGTACTGATGAAAGTATAGACATTGATATGATTTTTCTTTGAGCTGAGTTTAGGCTTAGGACATGACAATAGACTAAGTCTAAATAGTATTACAAACACTTCTATTAGTAAGTACTACTAAACTAGACTAAAGTGTCTAAACTGTCTAAGACAAGAGCCTTAGTAAGACTAAAGAAATGGATGTTACCTGCCCCAAGAGGGCTACGTCTTGATCATCTGTGAGAATAAATACAATGTTTGGTGACTTCGCTGCACAAATTTGGAAAAAAGTTCCAATTAGAATATGAAGTAGAAAAACATTCTTTTAAGTTAAGTACTACTTTTGCCATTTTTTTTTTTTTGTTGTTTGCAATGTTTTGAGGTAAAACCTGACAACTTTCAATAATAGGTAGCAACAAAAGTATTCGTTTTATAATTTTTTGGATTAGACTCGCCAAAAAACCTACATAAAATTTCCAGCCAATAGAATTATTTTTCGATAAATATGTAACACATATTGTCTGTATACATTTATTGGATGAGCTATTCGTGATTTTATATATATATATAAGTAAATTTCTGCTCTGATTCACATTGTTCGAAAATGATTATGTTCTGTTGAAAAAAAGAAGTCAAAAGAACTACTTTGGCAGTTAAATTAACTAGTCATATGATTTTACTACAGTTTGTCACATGACAAGTGATGGTCGATAAATTTGATATCTCTAAATATTTGTCAAGGTAATCTCATATTTTAGTTTAATTAATTATTAAAAAATTCTACATTACAAAAAAATTCAATGATGTAAGAAGTGTGTATAAAATAAAGGAGTATTTTTATTTCTTTTTTTTTTTTCGTTTTTAAATGTCTGTTGATTCAGCTTTTAGCTCGTCATTTTCCGATTCCTTTTTTAATACTCTACATACCAACACTGTAAACAATGTCACTGCCGACAATAATTTATATACTTAACTTTTTTTTTTTAGACACAACTTTGCTCTAACTTTGTCTTAAACCTGAATGTATTGAAATCTTGTAAGCTAATTTTATTTCATTTTTTTCTTATTCTTTAATAAATAACAATCAATACTTTGATTTTGAAATGTTTATAGTAATTATAGAGGTAAAGTATCAATAATATTTACGCACTGGCTACGGCACCAGCAAGTTAGCGTATGAAAGTCACTGACCTATAATTCATCAAAAGTTGCAATTTTAAAAATTATTTTTTAAAATATTTAAATATAGGGTTAGGGGATTAGGGATAGGGTTAGGGTGTGGAGCAATATCTATGGCTGGTACTGGACAAAAATAATACTTAGTTTGACTTGTTGGTGCCGTATGCGCGTAATATTTATCAAAAATATTAAGGCACTTGATACCGCTCCCACTAGTTGGAATGCGTATTTTTTTTCGAAATATTATTTATCGGTAAAATAAGAGATTACCCACAAGTACACCCATCGGCATAAATTCAATTTAAAAATGAAATATTAAATATGTCGTGAATTTATATTTTGTTAAAATGTTTACTATTTTAGTACTGTTTACAATGAAAAAGGAAAAACATGCTGAAGAATACTATTAATAAAATAAACATTCAGTTTATTGCAACAATAACAAAGATATAATACAATTTAGGTGTCTAAAATGGATAATATTATTAATAATTAATATTGATGTGAAATCAATAATTCTATGATTAGGAACGTTGTAGACGCCAAACATCAACAATTTTATCAAAATATTAAATAATAATGGTCGCTATGTTGTGATATTACCGCCTGAGACTGATATGGGAAATAAATCAGATGCTGAGATGGCTGTGTAGTAAAGAACCTTGATTTGATTATCCATGTTCAAATTCCACTGAGTGATTAGGATTTGTATTAACTAGGCATAGCTTGGGTCAGCTATCTGACATTAGTTCTGCAAGTTAAAAGACTGGCATTTTACTAAACTCATGATTTTTTAAAATGCAATGGCTTCAGAAACATGAATTCTACAATTCTTCTGTGCTAATGGTTTTAAGGAAATACTTTACTAATATAGATGCTTTTTGCATGTTGTCATATATCACGTCAAACACTGTATTTTTTTTGTTACTCCTTCTTAGTAGCTTACGCTGTCACTTAATTATATTTATAGTCATCTATGAGAAAAAAGCCTTAATTATACATTTATCCATACATTTTTTAAAGGTTGTGCATAATGTTTAATAATTGTTTCTTTTTAAAAAGTTTTGATTATAGAAATAGTTCATGCCAAACTCTATGGATTAAAAAATTGTTTTACTTATTTTTCCTTATATGAGTTTCTATTTTATACCTCTGAAGCAACCAGAATTCTAAAATGTAAATATAAACAAATAAAAGAAAATTAAAATATTTGCTAGTTTGAAATTGTTTTCAATGGTTGTAGAAGCTGCTCAGGTGCTGGCACAGTGTGTTAAACCAAACCTTGACCTTGTTTTCACTTTTTTTTTTAAATATGCATTTGTATTATCAAATTATATTTCATCTACAGTCTTACTAAAATTGAATCAGATATCTACTTAACTCTCTTGTCCAACTTAAAAAAAATACATTGTTGCTTTATATTTTGCATTAAAATAATCATATCACTTAAAAGGAATGTGCTCAGTTTCTATTTTTGTTAACATCTACGTGAGCTATTTTTATTCTAATACAGATGTCTAATATTAAAGGAATGATTCATTCTTCTGCTGGTGCTGATTCCACAATGGATGCATTACTTGAAGAGGAGCTTCTGAGGCATTGAACTGAATGATGATGCTGATGATGATTATGTCGATGACATTGAAGATGTGGATTTTAAAAATTTTGTATATAATGATGACTCTGATGATGTGGTAAGTTTTTGACTTTAAGGTCTTTAGCACAGTAACAAGTTTTACTTTAATATTTAATAAACATAGCAATATGTGCAACTTCTAAAACTACTTCAGAGAGTTTAATGTTGGTTTTAGGGTATATCATCAAAATTAATTTTTTTAAAGAGTACAAAAAAATTAACATTCAAAATAGAGATTTAAGCAACATAGATAAATTTGTTTTGATCCATATCACATCATCTTACTCTATTCCTGTTACTGGCTAATATCAATACTATATTTAAACAATGTTTTTTACAGCTTAAAAACAAGTTTTAGATGCGTCCCTAGTTAAACTTTTATGTGAGGCAGCATTAATATGTGCTCAAATTAATTATATGCTGGTGTCATACTCATAATAGAAATAGTTTATATGGAAGTACTTTAATTTTTTAGGAAATACCCCAGAAGTGAATGACTATTTAGACAAATTGAACTTCAGACTAAACAATTGGAGAAAGAGCTTCTTCTGTGTGATGAAATGTTGAAAAACTGAGGATAATAATGAAGGTATAAATTGTATTCATGTCAAAGCATTATTAAAATTTCTAAAAATAATGCATGTATATTTGCTTGTTTTTAGTTCTGCAAAAAATATTTCAGTGTGCTATTTATCTTTTGTTTGGGTATGCTTTTATCCTCAATAATATCTGTAAAATTATTGCAATAATTGGAAATAAAATATTTAGATTTTAACTTATCTAAATTTTCAAGAATTTTCCTATGTTTAATTTTGAAAGCTGAAAAAAACAAGCAGTGCCCTAGTACCTATTGACGAAGCAGTAAAGGAAGCTGCTGCGAATGCTGGGTTAACTGTTGACGAATTTAAGCAAAAGGTCAGATTTGAAGAAAAATAATAATTACACTGGTAAACAGTGATTTCATTGCCGGTGATATTTGAATCATTTTATACAAAGTCAACTATGCTGATTTAGAATATGTAAGTGCTTTTGCTAGATTGGCTCTATTTTACGAGATAATTAAAATTAATTAAATAATGTATGCACCGTTTGAAAATTGTCAAGAATTGCATGAAGTAAAATAGTATACTAACAAATTCTAGTGAAAATGTTAATAGTCATGCAGAAATTTGTTCAAAAAGATGTGTAAATAGTGTTATAGAAGAAAACATTTTCATTTGAAAAACTAATTATGTCGAATTAATTAATTAATATGTTAATTGTCTATGTTAATGCATTAGCAAATCGATGTTTGCTCGACTTCATTTTGTGTGTGCTGTTGGGGCAATTGCGCTGGAGGCTCCAACAGTAGTCAGCCATCATATTATGTCCCATCTTCCTTGATATCTCTCCTCCATCACCCTCATATCCTGATGGAACCTCTCGCCTTGTTCCTCACTGAAGTCCCCAAGGTTACCTGGAAATTTGTCTAAATGACTGTGCAGGTAATGTACCTTGATGCTTATATTTGCTCCAATGCTTATGAAGTTAGCGAGAATATCTTGTACCAGTTTTTCGTAATTCTCTACTTTGTTATTACCTAAGAAGTTCCTGACAACTGAAACAAAACTGTTCCATGAAGAAGCTTCAAGGTGATCCGTGAAATTAGTAAAATTTTGATCGTTGATGAGTTTCCGAATCTGAGGACCCATCAAAAATCCCAAAGCCTTAATAAAATTGCTTCATTAAACCTAATTTGAAATGAAGCGGTGGGAGAATGATCTTATTTTTGTCAAACAGTGGCTTGTTGATGATATTTTCTTTACCTACAGTCATGGTTTCCCTTGCAGGCCATGTCACTCTTGTCCAGATCTTGCCGTGCCCTGCTATCCCAAAGGCACACGAAGCACGGTATTTTGTGTATCCTGACTGCTACCCAAGCAAGAAGTTTACCATTTTTAGATCAACACAAATTGACCACTGATGCTCATAATAACAGACTTTCTGCAATACTGTTTTGATATTCTCATACTCTTCTTTGGGTGTTGTTGAGTGAGCAATAGGAAGAGATGCATAACGGTTACCACTGTGTAACAGAACACATTTCAAGCTTCTGATGGAACTGTCTATAAAAAGATGCCAGTCTTTGGAATGGTAGTCTTGTAGTCCCATTTGGAGCAGAAGTCCAAGGATGTCATTACAGTAAACAAGATCTTCCTCTTGGCTGAAATATGGAAGAAGGTCTTCTCTTTTCCGATAAGATATTTTTAAACTTCTTGTTTGAGAAAATTTCTTTCATTGAGCCTGGACGCTAAAAGCTCAGCTGTTTGCTGGGGCATATTTAGGTATCGTATCAGGTCATTGAGTTCTTTCTGACTAAATGGTTGAGGTGTTGAATAACTTCCTTTCATAACGCTTCCACTTTTTTCACCTGCCAAAAACTCCAGATCTTGCCCCTCGTCGGAGTCTGATGGTGAAAGCTCTAATAATCCACTAAACACTGGTATAGGAACCACTGCTATGTGGAATTGTCTCCTTGCAGATTCAAGATCAGGATAATCCCACTTAGATTTCTTGTGGCGATTGAAGCCTTTAACATTCACAATACAAAAATAACAATCACCAAAATGGTCTTTCGGCTCGCCATACCATTGGTACACCGAAATTTAGACTTTTCTTCTCACCATTTGTCCACTGCCGTAGGCTCTCCACACAGTTTTTTCAGACCTATGGGGAGCCCAAGACTTCTCTTGGTCTCTTTCCCAGCTTCACACCGAAATAAGCCAAATATGCCTGCTGCACAAATTGGTTATATTTCTTCTTTTGCTTTTCAATCATGTATTCTCCACAGATGTAACAGAATACATTCGGATGTTTGCAGCATCTTCGTGATGAACTCATGATGTCTGTAGAAAGCAGCTATAAAAGAGAAAAACTAACAAAGTTATAACTTGGTATAGTTAAATCTAAACAACAGACACCAAACTTATTGCATTTGTTTTGCACAAAGGGTGTAATCATATTTTCAAGGATGTCCAATATCTCAGAAACTAGAGCCAATTCAGCAAAAGCAGTGGCAGTTTTGAAATCAGCACCCATGAATTGCTATAAATTCATTCAAACACTTGGCAACTCGCAAAATTTTTTTTTGTTGGGCTGTGTTATCTTTAATAATGGATATCTGAATAATTTATTTATTTTGTTGAAAATTTTCGTCACATACATATAAATAAATTTAACATTTTAACTATTAATGATTCACAGCTACTGAAAGAGGTAGCAGAAGATGATTTCACAGAAGACAAGTTGGCTCAAGAGTATGATGAATTTATCCAGTTGCAGAAAGAATTGGCAGATCTCAGGTCTGGTATAGAGGAAACAATCTTTAGATCAGACAACTCAGATTTGTTATTAGCCATTGAGGTTTGTAGATGTTACATATTTGATATATGTGGAAACCAAAGAAAAATTTTATCCAGAAATATTTTGTTTGAAATCTCAGGAAAATTGTTTATTTTCATTCTTTGAAGTAAATTTACTGTTTTCACCCTCACCAAAAAAAATATACAGGCTCCAAAAAGATGGAACAGAAAATATAAAACAAACACGATATTCCTCAAAAGTGAAAAGTAATAAGTAAATTTAATCCAACCATATATTAGAAAATAACATCATTACAAGAATACAATAGTCCCATGAATACATCCACAGCCCTACAACTACCACAAACTACGCCCACCTCTAGCTGTGCTACTTCAACGACTGACCACCACAGGCTGTTTTACTCTTAACTACCGACCCGAGACTACTGGCTAGTCCCGTGTGCACTAGTTCTGGTCTCCTACCGTGAACTCCTTTTTACGTTAGCATGCTGTGCCAACTTTAACCCTAACCCAGCTCTCATAGATAGCACCCGACAGTCCCCCCATACACATCCCTAGCCAATGCACAACACTCCCCCCATGGCCCCTTTAGTGTCAAACCTATTAGAGTTTGGCATAATACCACCAATACCTCCAAAGTCAATAATTCAACCCTTTGAACTACTGTCACTTATTAACTCATATAATACATAATTTCCTCCAAAGTCAATAATTCAACCCTTTGAACTACTGTCACTTATTAACTCATATACAACTCTATAAATATTATTCAGCCCCATCTCATAAACTTAGTTGGTAACAACATATACCAATCAATATACATGTAAACAGGAACATTATTACCAAATCGCATATGAAACATAAATCATAATCAATTACATCAACATATCAAAACAGTTCCTGAAAAAAAAAAATAACATAACAATAATGTCATTGTTTACGTAGACCCTGGAGTCTGGCTCTATAAAGTTCACTCAGCTGCTCGTCATAGGTATTCTTCCAGCGTCACGCAAGTATAAGTGTAGACCACCAATGTCTGTCTATGTGCTGCATCTTGAGAGGATGTCAGCAATAACATTGTCCTGTCCCGGTATGGGCTGTATGACGAACCTATAGTTCTGAAGCATTAGCGACCACCGAGCCACTCTGTTATTGATTTGTTTCTTCTGGTTGATAAACGTTAACGGGGCGTGGTCGGTGTATAATGTAAAAGTACACCCCAAGAGATATTTCTCTAATTTAGTGATACACCAGATTAAAGCTAGACCCTCCCTCTCCACCGTTGCGTAACGAGTCTCAGCCGGCAGTAGTTTCCTGCTGACATACATCACTGGATGGCAGATGCCCTCGGGGTCCTTGTTCATTAGGCACCCCCCTATTGCATATTTAGAGGCATCTACCGCTAGGAAAAAAGGCTTTGAAATATCCGGTATTCGGAGAACTGGCTCCCGAGACAATATGTCTTTTATTCGCTGCAATGCATGCTGACACTCATTTGTCCACTTTATTTTATTCGGTTGTCCCCTACATACTAGGGCGACAAGCGGCTCTGTCAACTCAGAAAAGTGGTCAATAAACTTCCTATAGTAGTTGCACAGCCCCAAAATACTTCTGACTTGTTTCTTTGTACTGGGCGGTTGAATGTCCAGGATCCTAGTGACGTTGTCGGACAAAGGCGTGATCGTGTTATTTCCAACCTTGAACCCCAGGAACGATATCACCTGAAGGCCTATCTCCACTTTACCCGGTTTCACCGTCAAATTATTCTCTAAGAGAACATGTAAAATGTCATCTATTCCCCGCAGGTGGTCCTCCCACGTGTTGTGGAATATACACATATCGTCAATGTAACATATCACATCCTGTCTGTGAGAAAACAATTTCGCCATCATTCTGTTGAATGTTGCGGGCGCGTTAACAAGGCCAAAGCTCATATAGTTCCACTGGAAAAGCCCAAATGGTGTAACGAACGCTGTTATTGGCTTTGAACTGTCCGTCAGTGGTATTTGCCAATATCCGCGTGATAGGTCCAGCTTTGTAAAATACTTGGCATTGGCCAACTTCCCTATGATATCGTCAGCATTTGGCATTGGGTACGAATCAAACACAGTTATGTTGTTAACCTTCCGATAATCCACACATAACCGTACACTGCCGTCTTTCTTCCTCACGAGGACTATCGGGGACGCATATGGGGATACAGATTGCTCAATAATTCCCATAGCAAGAAGTTCGTCCAATTCGTTTTTCAGTTTATCACGGAGGTGTAAAGGGACTGAATAAGGCTGGAGTCTGACTGGTGTGTTATCCGTGAGGCTGATGTTGTGAGTGATCGCCCTTGTTTTCCCAGGCCGATCCGTCAATATATCTCTATACTTCTGTAATATCTTAATAATCTCCCTTGCTTTGCTGTCCTCTAGATTTTGCAAGTTTACATTTAGGTATGTGCTATCATTATGTATCTCCGGGGTCCTAATATCATCTATGTCATTTCCAGATGGCTCGTTCTCGTGTAGGAGAGTACAGCAGGCTCCAGCATCGGTTTCCAGACCCGTTGGTCGGCGGTTGTATTTTTTTCAGCATGTTTATGTGGAACGATTTCAGTTTATTATTGATTTCTATCTCATAGTCCACCTCGGACAACTTCCTTTTCACTGTAAATGGACCTTGCCATTGTATGAATAACTTGTTTCTTGGATCGGGTAGGAACAGAATCACTTCATCATTTTCATGAAGGCATCGCAAAGTTTTATTTTTGTTGTGTCTCTTACGGTATTTGGCTGATTTTTGGGATATATTACGTGTCGCAACCCGACATGCTTGTATGATTCTCTCCCTTGTGTCTATGACAATTTGGTATGCATTTTTCACTTCACTTTTCAGGCTTGGTTCGCATAATATGTCTTTATATAGTTCCAATGGACCTCTTACATTTACCCCGTAGACCATCTGAAAGGGGAGAACCCTGTGGACTCGTGTATGTTCTCTCTGTGAGCAAATAAAACTGACGGTAGGTACTTGTCCCACTCTTGAGGGCTTTGGCTGACTATTTTATTCAGTGCTTGTTTCAACTTCCCGTTGTATCTTTCACATATTCCGTTGCTCTGTGGGTGATACGGTGTCGTAAATATATGCTTTATTTTTAGAAGACACTCCAATTGTTGAAACACCTCTGAAGTAAACTGTGACCCTCTGTCCGACAGTATCGTTTGGGGGAACCCAATCCTTGTAAACATTGTGTATAGGGCGTGTGCCACATTCTGTGCGGTAATGTTAGTTAGTGGTACGGCCTCAGGCCATCTTGTACAGACGTCCACTAATGTTAGAATGTACTTATGACCTTGAGTTGATTCTACTGGCATAGGCCCAATCAAATCTATTGCCACCTTTTCGAATGGGTTTTCAACGATGTCAACTGCCTGTATCGGAGCATGTATATGTTTCCCTCTCGGGCCCTTGCGCTGACAAGTATCACATCCTCGAATGTATTCAGCAATCGTCTTGTGTATATTGGGCCAGTAAAACTGTGACAAGATTTTTTGTTTTGTACTCCTAATGCCCCTATGGCCGGCCATGTCACCATCGTGGGCTATGCGTAAAATTTTCGTCCAGTACGACTGTGGGACCACCAGTTGTATTGCTGATTGTTTCTTCCCTTCAAATTTCCGGAATAAGACTCCATCCTTAATAAACAGGCCCGATCTAGGATGATCCCCACTGTTATTTTGTGTTGCTTTATACAGGCGCCCTATAACCGTGTCCGTGGCTTGTTCTAGGGCCATATTATGTCCGCTATTGATAGTTCCCTCTGTGGTTACTGGGGCTATCTCTTCTCCCTCCTTAGGTTCCTCGGGTTCTTTAGGTGTTGATTTCCCGCTTCGTGTCACGACCACATTACTGACATCACTACATAGAGTGTCGTCACATCCAGTATTATCTCTTATCCAATGTAGAATATCATTGTCCGAGCACTCTTTTATACCCGAAATATTCCCCACAATCAGGTCACATACAGGGTTGTTGACTACATATGCCTCTACGTTCCCTGTAAAGTATGGTGTCGCAATGTGTATTACCGCCTGAGGTAGTCTATGTTCCTCACCCGTAAATGATGTCATCCTCCCGTATTCCCCCGTATATTGTGCTTGTTCCACCAGGCTTTTGCGGACCGTTATCGTTGTGCATCCTGTATCTCTTAAAAACTGCACCGGAGTCGCGTTGACATAGCCTGGGTAGAACTTCAGTTGTCCGTGGCGTGATACAATGGCTAAGCCTGTATCTTTCCGTTCTCCTTTTCGCACGTTTAGTTTGTTGAGGTTTTCCGGATACGGGTCATTACCTTCACATGCATTGGGGGCATACCGCCGGTACCGGTACGGGTTCGTAACCCGTTGAACTCTGCCTGGGTCCCTAATGACTCGCAGTCTGCAGTCTCTCGCGATGTGATTTGGTCCATTGCAAGCGTAACACCGAATACCCGCATCGCCCGGAGAGGGACTTCTGTTCACGCGGACATAGTTACTTCTATCTTGACTCAGATTTGCGGGTCTAGGTCGTATTTCTTTACGCACTGCAAAGCATGTGTCGATGGTATGCTCGGGGTCACCATTTGACATGGGTCTGTCAGGGTGGGCCTCTTTATAGACCCGCATAATCTTAACCACGTCAGTGGTCGACCGTGGCTCTCTCTCCTGTATAAAGGATGTGAGGTCAGTTGTGCAGGAGTGGGTTATCCTGTCGATCACAATAAAATCTCTTATGTCTTTGACAGTGTTGCCCACATTGGCACATTGTAACCACTTGTCAAAGAACCCCACCACGTTGTTCACAAAAGTCTGGGGGTCCTCTTGGGTCGCTGGGCGACTATCGAAAAAAAGTGTCCTAAATCGAGCCGCGTTATGGCCATATGCGTTCAGCAGTTCTAGTTTCATCCTGTGATAGCTACTGTCGTCTGCCATGTCGTACATCTGGCACAGGGTCAGCGCCCTGCCCTGTACCAGGTTGGTCAGGATGTTCGGCCACTCCGTTTCCGGGATGTTTTGTGCCCTACAGTTGTCTTCAAACCTTTTGAGGTAAGCGTCGATGTCATCTTTTGCCTCGTCGAATTCCCGTATCTTTTTCCTGTACCACGGGATCGGGATCACGTTCCCGGCCTGACCTAATTCGGTTTTCCTCATCTCTATATTCAATCTTTGCATTTCCAATTGATATTCTCTCTCTCTCTGTTTGACTTCTTCCTCTCTCTCTTTCCGTTTGATTTCTTCCTCTTTCTCTTTCCGTTTGATTTCTTCCTCTCTCTCTTTCTCTTTCTGTTTAATTTCTTCCTTCATGTGTTTATCCACGTATTTACTCAGTTCCTCCCCTTCCAACATCATTCCTTCCTTTCCGAGTTTCACCAATCTCTCCCGAGCCTCAATAAGTGAAAGCCCCTGGGCCATTTATTTTTTTTTTCTCACGGAATCTTTGTCTACAAATTAATAATACAAGCAGAGCTGCTGCTCCACCAATGTTAAGTACAAGGATCTTTCGGGGCGTTGACTTGACGTCGTCACTAATCAAATGTGTCAGTACTCTGACACATTAGAATAACACACCTGCTAATACACACAGTAGCACAATACTGAAATAGTCAGTCAGCAAAACAAACACGATATTCCTCAAAAGTGAAAAGTAATAAGTAAATTTAATCCAACCATATATGTGAAAATAACATCATTACAAGAATACAATAGTCCCATGAATACATCCACAGCCTAACTTCTACAAACTACGCCTACCTCTAGCTGTGCTACTTCAACGACTGACCACCACGGGCTGTTACCTCTTAACTACCGACCCGAGACTACTGGCTAGTCCGTGTGCACTAGTTCTGGTCTCCTACCGTGAACTCCTTTTTACGATTAGCACGCCGTGCCCTTTAACCCCAACCCAGCTCTCATAGATAGCACCCGACAGTCCCCCCATACACATCCTAACCAATGCACAACACTATATCTATTCTGGTCTGTATTTATTGTTGTCCATCGTAAATGTGGCCTATATCTATTCTGGTCCGTATTTATTGTTGCCCATCTTTAATGTGGCCTATATCTATTCTGGTCTGTATTTATTGTTGTCCATCGTTAATGTGGCATATATCTATTCTGGTCTGTATTTATTGTTGTCCACCGTTAATGTGGCCTATATCTATTCTGGTCCGTATTTATTGTTGTCCATCTTTAATGTGGCCTATATCTATTCTGGTCCGTATTTATTGTTGTCCATCTTTAATGTGGCCTATATCTATTCTGGTCCGTATTTATTGTTGTCCATCTTTAATGTGGCCTATATCTATTCTGGTCCGTATTTATTGTTGTCCATCTTTAATGTGGCCTATATCTATTCTGGTCCGTATTTATTGTTGTCCATCTTTAATGTGGCCTATATCTATTCAGCCCCGTATTTATTGTGGACCGTTTTTTTTTTGTGACATATTTATTTAACCCATATTTAATTTTTGCCCATCTATAAGGAGGCCAATATCTATTGTTTATATCTTTATTGTGGGCCATCTTATTTGTTGCCCATCTTTTTTTTTGTGGCCCATCTTTGTCTATCTATCTCTTGATATATACTGATCAGCCTTTACTGTATTAACAGAGGCCCCTTTGCTACTCAGTATATTTAAACCACTACGAGCAGCAGGGCCGTATTTGAGTTTATGGGAATGGAGAGGCCGGCAGGCAGACAGAAAACTAAAAACTACACAGATATATTTGAGTAAGTGCTCTAAATATCATTAAATTTGATATCAGTTTTTACCTTAAGGCCAGTGTGTGTGGGGGGGGGGGGGCTTCTGTAGTGTATGTCAGGGGGGAGGGGGAGAGGAGGGAGCCTTTGTGGTCATTTAAATCGGAACAACATTTTCGATGGTTCTGACAGAACGAAATATAGTTATGGAGCCCAGCTGGTTTGTGTGTTAGAGACGGCTCTAAATTTCAACACTCTCTCATACACACATAGACACACACACACAGACACACACACACACACAGACACACACACATACAGACACACAGACACACACACAGACACACACAGACACACACACACACAGACACACACACAGACACACACACACACACACACACACACACACATAGACACACACACACTCACACACAATCACACACACACACACACTCAAACACAGTCACACACACACACACTCACACACTTTATCATGGGGCATTTAAAAAGAAGCCAAAACATGCCTGCCACTCTCTCTATTTCTCTCCCTCTCTCTATCTCTGAACTCTCTCATTGATAACTGCGGGCTGAGTCTCATAGGGATCAAACTTGCTGTGTCCCTCAACATCTGGGAACTGCCATAACAGCCAATGACAACCCTGTGGTCCGACAGCCTGGGGTACTCAAAAAAGCACATGATTCACAGTTACAAATATATAGATCTTTGATCGTTTGTGATTTGTATACAGCATAAAAACATCAGTACATTTTTCTCTAAGAACGATGACCGACAACAGTAACGCCTCGTCCCTGATATACCGGTATATACATATATATATATATATATATATATATATATATATATATATATGCATACTCATTCATAATAATATAACTATAAGTTTAATATATATAACTTAATATATATATTAAACTTATAGTTATATTATTATGAATGAGTATGCACAGTATCATTATATAGCATTTTCTATAAACAGGACTATGACTGTGACCGGCAACACTCACGCCTCGCCCCTGATATATAAATATATACGACCCCCTGTATTACAGTTTATGGTGTACAGAATATGAACTCTTGATATTGCACTCAATGGTGTGTGTGATTATTTATACAACTACAAACCGGCAGACGTATTAAAAATAATTTCACTGTGAATGAGATCCGGGAAAATATAATTTTCCTCGCGACTACTTAACAGCTATCTTCTATTAAACAAATTATTGTCTGTGTTGTCAGGGGAAGGTGGGGGGGGGGAGGGGGGGTTGAAACTAATTATAATTCTTGACTGTCTTATTAACAAGTAGGACACTTTAATAAAACAATAACAAAAGTCACAAAAACAATACAACCTCACGGCTCACAACTTGTTTACGTTTTCGTGAATTCAGTCGTAAAGTAGATTGGGGGGGGGGGGGAATAATTTCATGCAAGATGTCTGTTTTCTTTTTGGGTTTAAAAGGGTTAAAGTGAGCTTGATGGAAATAATTGTGTGTTTTCTTTTTGGGTTTAAAAGGGTTAAAGTGAGCTTGATGGAAATAATTGTGTGTTTACTTTTGGGTTTAAAAGGGTTAAAGTGAGCTTGATGGAAATAATTGTGTGTTTACTTTTGGGTTTAAAAGGGTTAAAGTGAGCTTGATGGAAATAATTGTGTGTTTACTTTTGGGTTTAAAAGGGTTAAAGTGAACTTGATGGAAATAATTGTGTGTTTACTTTTGGGTTTAAAAGGGTTAAAGTGAGCTTGATGGAAATAATTGTGCGTTTACTTTTGGGTTTAAAAGGGTTAAAGTGAACTTGATGGAAATAATTGTGTGTTTACTTTTGGGTTTAAAAGGGTTAAAGTGAGCTTGATGGAAATAATTGTGCGTTTACTTTTGGGTTTAAAAGGGTTAAAGTGAACTTGATGGAAATAATTGTGTGTTTACTTTTGGGTTTAAAAGGGTTAAAGTGAGCTTGATGGAAATAATTGTGCGTTTACTTTTGGGTTTAAAAGGGTTAAAGTGAACTTGATGGAAATAATTGTGTGTTTACTTTTGGGTTTAAAAGGGTTAAAGTGAGCTTGATGGAAATAATTGTGTGTTTACTTTTGGGTTTAAAAGGGTTAAAGTGAGCTTAATGGAAATAATGTGTGTTTACTTGGGTTTAAAAGGGTTAAAGTGAACTTGATGGAAATAATTGTGTGTGTGTGTTTTTTCTCCATATGTCTTCGAAATAAGGAATATTTTGGTTGACAAGAAAACAGACTTAACATTGCGTGTATGTTCAGTACGTATGCATGTCTGCTAGGTATGTATTTTGTAGTAGGTAGTATGTATTATCTGCTCCAATGAAATAAATGTATGTGTTATGTATATGGGTACACGGGAACGTATGTAAGTATTTGGTACTGCGTTTGTTTGAATCTATTTACGTATGGGACATTTTTGCCTGTCTGTCTAGCTGGTGATCTATTTCCTTGGTATCAGTCTTTTTGTCCATTTAACTTTCTTTAGTATTTAGCTATTTTACTTAAAGACTTTCATTTAGCTTCATATGAGTATAGATTTAAGGATGATAATTTATATCTTACCATTTAGCGATTGCTTAACGACTATACTTATAGCTGTACTGTAATCTTTTATTTTACTCCCCAACTATAGCCAAGCTTGCAAGGGGAGGGGGAGGGCAAGGGGTTGGGCATTATGAGGGGAGGGGTCACAGGTAAATGACCTAAAACAGACTTTGAGCCAGATGTCTGCCCGAAGGCGATCTCACCCCTCCCCCATCCCACCCCTGGCATTCAAATAGTCACTCAGTCACGTGAAGAAAGACTAATTCAAAACAAGTGAACTCAAAAGTGACCTGATTGATGCTAATTATAATTTATACTAAGAGAAGGGGGGGGGGGGGAAGGGGAGGGAGAAAATCAACTCGGCAATTAAAAATAAAATAAATGAAACGTTCATAATTAGAATAATTACAGGTGGTGGACTCATAACATAGAATATGATTGTTAGCAGGATGGTTGTAATCAGGATGGTTGTAAGCAGGATGAATGTAAGCAGGATGTTTCTTAAATAATAATTTTAAAAAACATCTTTATTTACCAATTATACACACCCATCCACATCCACACACACACACATACACAACGATTACATGCTAATTATTACAGTTGGTTTGGTCTCACCTTTTACGGTGAAGTCCGTCAGTAGGAACATGGACATAAAAAGAAAACACAATGTCAACAATTAGTAAACATTACAATACCTGTGTGTGTGTGTGTGTGTGTGTGAGGTTTGTGTGTGTGTGTGTGTATGTGTGTGTGAGTGTGTGACAGGTTTGTTTGTGTGAGGTGTGTGTGTGAGGTTTGTGTGTGTGTGAGTGAGTGTGTGTGAGGTTATTGTGTGAGTTTGTGTGTGAGTGTGTGTGTGTGTGGTGTCAATGTGTCTTTGTAAATCTGCTATGTATATCTACTTAGTTTCAAAGAGTTCCTTTTTATGGACGAGCTGATGTGTGTGTCATGATTCTAAATGTTAGCCCTATAATTGAACAGTTATCCTATATTCTAATCATACTACAATCTTTATTTTGAAATAGTTGACCCCTCTAGCTGACCACTCTAGCTGACCACACTAGACATTTACAATTCTATTCCACGAAGCACCATCGCTTCTCTACTTGTGTTTCGCTGTACTCGGGTGTTCCGGAAAGCCATTTGATGTCTTCCGTGTATGAAAGGTCAAATAAACAAATTGAGCAATTAAGATTGTTCTGTTTATCAGCCCGAGGTAGATTCAGAATTATGTTTGTAATATATACACAAAATTATTTTTTTGTTAATTTGCTACATAGAAGTGTGTTTGACATGGTTAATAATGATTTCCCAGAAACCAAGATGGTACCGTTAGATAAACGCGAAGATTAGGGCGTTGATGGGGGAAGGGGGGGGGAGGGGAGGAAGGGAGGTCCTCATGCCAAGGTACCTATTTCTAAATTAGCGCATTTTATTTAAATGGATGAATGTAGTGAAGCGATGTTATAGGTCACAGTTGCTATTGAGACATGTACTTATGTCTAATGTGAATTTATTATTCTGGAGTCGAACCATGCATCGCGTCGCACTGGCTCACAACCTCGTTGCCACCATGCGCTCCGCCTACACCAGTCAGGTCTATTGATTGAATAAGTGGCTAGTATGTGACCTCTGTCGTCGGTCAGTGATTTCTGAAGTCCAGCCTGTATATATATATATATATATATATATATATATATATATATATATATCAGCAGCATTGATATCTTGTATTTCTAAAACACACATTTTATTGTGGTAAAAATCTGGTACAAACAAGATTCAGGGTTAGCAACTCTTTAAAAGAAAAAAGATGACGTTACCTCCCCTTACATAACCACATACACGCGCGCCTTTTTTTTTCCTCCTCTCTTTTCTATTTCCATGAAAACGTAATAACGTCTCAAGGACATTAACAGTCTTATGAGACCCGTTGCGTGTCTCTGGCTTAATTAGGAGATTTTGAGGAAGAAACGAAAATCTTTTTTTTATTTTTAATGAAAAACCTTTCCAATGGTCCAGAAGATTGACATATTTTACTATTCATATATATGACAGAGCTGTTCTCACGTGGTTGTTTTGTTGGTTGGTTTTCAGGGGTTTGCGGGCGGCCATAGTGAAGGGTATATTTGGAAGCCCCTTTGGGTCCCCTGATAATCTTTGACAGTAGAGGCCGCCCTCTGACAATGATCGAAGAAGGTATCACGAGATGACAGAGGTGGCTGACTGGACCCGTTGGGAAACGAACCCGTTAAATACAGAATGCTGGGACTACCGCTCACAACGTAAGTGCCATCAAGTCATCGTAATTAACCAACTTTCCCGCCTTTATCTGCGTTCATTGTCCGCGGTACGCTTGTGCGCGCGACTACAACTCTCCCAGTGTGCGCACACACACACAGTACAACCAGAGTGAGAGCGTGTTCCGTTCAGTCGGTGTGTACACTGCGCGCACACTGACTTCACATTATTAGATTGAACATTCCCTTGAACCAGCCCATTATCTTCTAGTATGGAAATGAAGAAGAAAAAAAAATTTCCAATTAAAATTTCCAGAGCCTTTCTTATGTTGTTTGGTGATTTAGGGAAAAAGATACGCACATAAAGCCGATATTGAACTATTGGGCATTTTTTTTTATATTTGCTAATTGGGTCACCCCTCTCCATACCCATCCCACTCCCGAAAAGTGAAGTCATTAAAGCCCTAGGGGGGCCCTGACATGTGTTTAGCTTGAAGTCTGTCCTCTACGTCATTAATGAACAGTGGCGCCGAGAGCCAACACGGGCCCCTAGGGCAGGACATCATTGCGGGCCCCTTAATAAACAATAAGTCGTGAAAAAATTGACATGGTCGGGGCTGCCGGGTCCCCTTACAGATGCGGTCTACCTGGCAATGACCTGCCCCCCCCTCTCGGCGTGCCTGTTATTGAAAGCGGGCTAAAGTGGCTAAAGCGTCATCTACCGAAGAAAGACTACTTAGATTCGAACCCGCGGCCAACATAACTTTGTCTCGTGGGAACAACATTTTTAAGAATATAGACGACATCTGAACATCAGAGTTGTAGATATTCGAGCGGCTACTTTTGGCGGGCATTAAGGTTTTATTTGAAATATAATTTTTAAAAATGCTAAAGTTACGCATGTCCCAGTGCACCAGCGACGATAAGGCTGGCACTGTGTGTGACGCGACACAAAAACATGCAGCGATGTTTTAAAATCATAAATTTATATCTTAATAGAAGATTTTTTTTATTTGTTTTATCTCCGGCGTGATATCGGGATACATTTCATCATCATAAACAACAACAACAACAAAAATAGGCGGGGAAAAAAAACGCTACGAAATAATCTTTTTTTATCACGGATGAAAAATATTTCTATTTTTGGACAAGGAAAATATATCTCAAATTACAATCGAACTTAACACATTTCAATCAAAACATCACAAATCACGATTTAACACAGCAATCAAACTACGCAATCAGAGACATCACAATCAAATTACACAATCGTGGCATGACAATCAAACTTTAATTAGCAGACAGTTGTTCCGTAATAAACAAACCTACCAATTAAAGTTGTCGTTATTGTTTTAACGAGCTAACAACTTATCAATAGTCATAAGTAAACATGAGATGCTTATAAACTGGATTTGATATTATAGGTGTCCTAGCATATACCGGCTTTGATGTACTTCATGGATGAACGTGATCATGTCTAACCACAAGTCGTTATAACACTGGTCAGTGGTCAGTCTCCCAAAGCAACCAGTTTGCCGAAGGAGTTAAGCATTTAGACTTGGACCCAATCAAAGTATCAAATCTTATTTCGAACACAGCGGAGCAAAACGAAGTTGATAAATACTACTTTATTGTTGATGTTCTTGAACGTTAGGGGCGGGGGGGGGGGAACATTCCTTTTCCCCACACAAAACTGTATTGAGCTAGAATTTCATTGGTATGCCTTTTGAAGTTTACCTCTGTAATTGGGTTGTGTTTTCTGTCTGTTGCACAAGAATTCCGTTATTTACACAAAAAATGTATGGATCTATCGCCATAACTGTCTAGGGACGGATGGTCATGCGATAAAGCGCTCGACTGTCGACCTTAAGCTACCTGGTTCGATCTCCGATGAGGACATAGGACATTTTTCAGGTCATGGCTTAAGTTCCCGCTATATCTCCCGTTGTGCCCCATGGCCATTGCACTATCGGCTGTGGTGGGGATGAAAGATGGGCACACCATACAAACCGTCCCATTAGTGGTTTATAGGATCTAAGAGATTTCACACACACACACACACACATATAAATGTCTGGCTAGATTCGGTGTAACTTATTCTCGACTCAACTCCGTATTGATGATAATAACATGTTTAAATTTCATACTTTTTTTTTGTACAAGTCCTTGTTAATATGAGATGTTTATCTCTTATATCCTATAAACCACTCATGTGATGATTTGTGTATTGCCCTTCTTTCATCCCTACTATAGCCAAAAGTTACAATAACCATGGACATATTCAGGTGACTGGAATTCGCAGGAAGTCAAGCCTGTATTCCACACCATGTAGGCTTTGCTGCAACACAAAGATCCGGCTCGCTACGAACAGCATCACCCATCCAATCAAATTTAAAAGATTTTTTGTTTCTATCTTTCTTGCCAAGAGTTTGAAGTTTAAATGCGCGCTCAGCGATAGAGTTGATTAAACATTAAAAAAAAAAGGCCAGATAAATAACGTCATGTTCTATTATCAGTTTCCCCCCTCGTCAACACATTTAGAAACAGGATGCAGAGAGATGAATTATTGCCATTGATAACGATTGCCACGATCTTATTGGTGGTCCGCAACGAGGCTTTCATTGATATCTAGGAAGAGGTTATATTGTTTTGTTTGTCTAGCTCACTGTAACAGGCCGTACTTGGCTATTGTGAGCTAAATTTAGAATTAAATGGAAAGAATGCACGACCGACATTGTGATCGAGACATTGATATTGTTGTTGCCGCGCTCGAGGGACAGACTGGTCGTAGACTAGACAGACTATAAATAAACAGACAGAACATTAACAGTTAGACCAGACAGGCAGACAGACAGACAGGTCAGAGTCTCCGCCAGGTAGTTGGACATTTTATTGACAGAAAGGATAAACAGGCTCGATTCATACATGAGACAGACACGTAAACACAGTAAAGACAAAGCAGGCACAGAGAGACTTGCCACACAGACACAAATGCAAGTAGCTAAAGAGATCGACAGATGGGCAGACATACCAAACGGCACACATAAAGGCAGAAAAGCAAACCAGCAATCGCCTAGGGCACCCTATCATCCAATGACCAATTTCCTCATCCTCCAGGGACAAAGGGTCCCTTTCCTCCAGGGACAAATGGACCCATATCCTCAAGTGACAAATGGCCCCATATCCTCAAGTGACAAATGGCCCCATATCCTCAAGTGAAGAAGGGACCCCTATCCTGCAGTGACAAAGGACCCATTCATCCTCATGTGAGTAAGACCCCCCCCCTCCATTCTAGTACAAATAAAATCCTATTAAATCTGATTATATCAGGGTCCGGACAGGTTATTGTCTTCAGGGCCCCAAAATATCTCTGAAGGTCTCTGCTTGTGGGGTGGGGGTGGGGGAGGGGCATCAAAAACCTAAGACGAAGTTGCATATAAATATAAATGTATGAACTCAATACAATCTGCTGTTATTTGACTCGTCCATCTAATTAATACGGATTGTTCATTCCTTGTGTACGCCAATGGCGCAGTCAAAGCGATGTCACAATAACCTGACCTCAAACCATGTGATGTGAACGCCAGACTAGGACGGACATGATGGATTGAAGCCAACAGGATATATCATAGCTGAACTCATTCGTACAATGTCAGTGACACTCTGCATTCCGACAGTTGTGTGTCATCACTACCCCCCTCCCACCCCACCCCTCCACCAATTACCTTCCCACACCCCCCACCGCCTTCAAATCAACTCAGGTTAATAACTGTAAAGTTCAGAGACTCAATGCCGGCTTTAGCTATTTGAGAAAAGGCAATTTCCGAGGTTATGTCGATTTCATCGTTTCGATAAACCAAATATAGCCTATGTCCTGTCAGAGTAACGGATCTATTCACTCTACAGCTTTTGATGATAAACACGGTCCTTAGTAATCTATAAGTAAATGGAAATATCCGTTCCTGCTTTTTTTTTTTGTTCAAATTCTAGGAACTCGGATATTCGAAACTAAACGATTCAGTGAGCTATCAAGTAAATTACGTGATATCCTTTTACTTTTCCATTTAAGAAAATTCCATGAATTTAAACATTTATAGTCAAGAAAATTGAATAGAACTTTTTTCTTGATTTGTTGTCGTTATTTTTTTTTTTTGTTTTTTGGAAATGTTCAATGGACTGTTTCTTGGTAGTTTATATGTTGTCTACGATGAGTCCTGAAACAAGCTTGGGTGTTCCCCTTTATGTATCTCATTAACCAGTCCTCAAAGCCACGACGGCTTTTTTATTTTTTAGATAAAGTATGAAATTGGGTTACGACAGTGTTTCCCAAACTTTCAACATCTGTGTACCCCATTTTTTATTTTTTCAGATAAAGTATGAAATTGGGTTACGACAGTGTTTCCCAAACTTTCAACATCTGTGTACCCCATTTTTTATTTTTTTAGATAAAGTATGAAATTGGGTTACGACAGTGTTTCCCAAACTTTCAACATCTGTGTACCCCATTTTTTATTTTTTTAGATAAAGTATGAAATTGGGTTACGACAGTGTTTCCCAAACTTTCAACATCTGTGTACCCCATTTTTTATTTTTTTTAGATAAAGTATGAAATTGGGTTACGACAGTGTTTCCCAAACTTTCAACATCTGTGTACCCCATTTTTTTATTTTCTTAATTCTGTGTACCCCTGGGGAATTAAAACTAACTTGCATGTAATTTTTTTACAGTCAAAGTTTCCCCTCAATTTATTGTTTCCACTTTAGCCGTGAATGTTTATCAGATGTTCTTAGACCGGCGTAGCGCATGTACCCCGCAAAACTCTTCACGGGGAAACACTGCGTTATGAGAATGCATCCCAAGCATCCCAAGATGTCCTTGTTATGAAGTCATGTTTTATTGATCTGCAGTCTAGCTCTGACCTCACTTTTTGCAGTGACCTATTTACCTTTCAAGCCATTATTGAATCCGCACTGGTCAAGAAGTTTACTAAGGAGGGCAATGGTCACATGCCCTGCTAGGGACTCGAATTCATTACCTGTGCCACACCAATCGGGCGACAACATAAACGCCAACAGTTTCAGTTCTCACTTAATCAGACGGGGGTAAGCAAAACTTTTTGAATCGCGGGCTACAACAGGCGTGAAATAATAAAACTTCAACTTCAAAGTACTTTACTATGAACGAGCGGAGGAGAGAAGAATGCGGGCCGGGTGAAACAGCCAAACGGACCGCATTGACCGCGGGCCGTAGCCAACCTCGCACCATCTATAATGACTATTAGATGGCCGCTTTGATGCTAAAATGACTAAATGGTGACATTAACATGAAGAGGCGCTCACAGCCTCAACAACAACATCACGTGCGCCAACCAACAACACACAAAAAAAAAGAAAACAATTCATTGCTGAAGAACAAGACACAAATATAGACAGGATGTCCAAATTCAAACACCACGTCCTGGTAACTGATTGGACATCCGATTGGAACAATTCCAAAAAAAAAAAGAAATAGCCGTCATATTAAACACTATTAGGCCGTATGACAAATGACAATCGATACACTTCTTTTTTTTTAAAAATTGTTTGAAGATTATTCAACAGGATCTGCCTATAACCAGCCAATGAGTAAATAATAGGAAACATGGAGAGTACATATATCTACACTATCCTATTTGACGTTACCTTACTCACATCCTTTTAAAAACTCTTATAATAAGACACATGGGAAGTAGGTAATCAATCATTGGGAGGGGGAGGGGGGGGGTAAGCGATAAAGACCCTGGGGGGGGGGGAATAGCCATAGATCAAGCCGATGAAGTGATCACTCACGATTACAAACCAATGGGAGATCAGAAAAAGCATGAGGAATGGGGGGGGAGGGGAGGAGGTGCTGAGTCCAATAGTTTACCCCCCCCTATTGTATGTGTGCTCATAGTTTACCGCAGAGTCACTTCCTGGGCAAGGCTAGAACAAACAAAAAAACAGCTATCTCAAAAAACAGACCAAATAGATGTAACTTGTGTGTCCTCTATAGCTGGCAGGCCCGTAGCGTGCGGGGGGGGGGCGGTCCCCCCCCCTTGCGTTTGGTCTGGTCCCCCTCTGCTTATTTGCTCTACTTAGTCAAATGTATTATCTGCCCCCCCCCGCCCACCCCCTGCTATTGCCTGGCCCCTGCTGTAGAATGCCTGGCCCCTGCTGTAGAATTTTCACGCTACGGGGCTGATTTTAATATGCTGGCATAATAGCGAAGCAAATCACAAGCGATTTACCAAACCATTCTATAATAACGAATATAACAGTTCGATTGATTTGGGGCTTCAGACCAGTCTAAGGTAAGACAATACATTCAATTGACACTGTCTGCAGGAGAGTTACTTCTCTTTGCTAGCAGCTCACCAAAGATCTATGTCACTGTGACCTTTGTCAATCACATGCTACTGGTGAATGAATCCCTAGACCAGTGTTTCCCAGACTTTCGAGACATGTGAAAATTCTGAGTACCTTTAGTATAATCGATTTCGTAGAGCGAATTAGTAAGTATGTGGAGAAAAATGTGATTCGTGGAGGGAGGAAAGGGGTGGCATACTAATTTTTGACAGACTTCAGTGGGGCAGGGAAACACAGGACTAACCTTTTACCATAGCAATCTTTAGATAGATAGATGGATAGATAGATGACAGACAGACATATGGCTAGCTAGATGCCAGATAGATAGATAGATAGATAGATAGATAGATAGATAGATAGATAGATGGATGGATGGATGGATGGATGGATGGATGGATGGATGGATGGATGGATGGATGGATGGATGGATGGATGGATGGATAGATAGATAGATAGATAGATAGATAGATAGATAGATAGATAGATAGATAGATAGATAGATAGATAGATAGATAGATAGATAGATAGATAGATAGATAGATAGATAGATAGATAGATAGATAGATAGATAGATAGATAGATAGATAGATAGATAGATTACTAGTATTGAACATATTCTTCATATATATTGTCCATTCATCTTTTGCCCAATTTTTTTTCTTGACTTGCTGTACTTCTCATTTAACTCTCACAAAGTAAAAAAAAAAGACCAAAGAAAGTCAATATTTGAAATTGTAAAAAAAAAATAGGTAGAACATTTTAATTAGAGAAAAAAATCAATAAACACAACAAAATAAATAAATAAACAATGTTTCGACTTCAGTTTCAGATTTAAATATTATAAACATTTAAAAAAATTTAAAATATGAACCGGAAACAAAATGAAGGAACTAAATGTTTGTTTTTAAGATACCAAGCAGTTGAACAAAACAGCATGAAATGTTCATAAAAGGTTGCATCCTAATAGGGTCTCAAAGTGTCATCCCGAGGGTACCGGTCTGCACTTATGTCACAACACAATGGGGGAACAGTTACTACATCAACCGATCAACTAGACAACTATGTAATAAATTACTCTGACAGCTGTAATAACATTACACAGACAGGCGCAATAACTATGTAATAAATTACTAAACAAGTTTCAGACAGAAATAGTGTCGATTTGGACAGCAAAGTAATAATATGTAATAAACAGTAATAACAGTAATAAAGTGATGATATAACTCAAAACAATAATATCACATTTGGCTGATTGAGTCATTATATGACATAATAAATAGTCATTTGGAAGTGATGACGACACCAGCTGACACATGTCATGTGAATGAATATGACATGGGACAAGGCACGTGGCTGAAAGTTGACTTTTTTTTTGGTTGACATCCAAAACATGACCAATGAGATACAGAGTTTCCTTTTAATGTAAAATGTAACAACAACAATAAATGGTGATTAAAACATCACAATAGCATTTTGATAACACGACAGATATAGTATGAAACAATAAGTTATCATAATAACACGCAAACAAACAAAAATTATCCTTTAGACCCCTCAATGGGCGGCAGGGGAAGTTGAAGCGTAGAATTATCTGTTTCTGTAACTTCAGGATATATAAAGGGATTGTGATGTAACTTCCACAACATGAGTCATGTACCCGTTTAAATCTGAGGGTGAACTCAAAGGAACCTCGAACCAACTTACACACAGGACCTGGGAGAATTCCCTTGGATCTCATAGAGGATCGAACCCATGGTCGACAGTCGAGCGGGCTACTCCACTCGACCACCCGTCCATAAACAATAACAAAGGTTATCATTAAATGTGTCAAAGTTATAAGATAGAGAAAAAAAATATGTATCAGTTGAATTTAGTAATCATACCAACAAAGTTATAATAATATAGCGAACGAGCTATTCATGTTAATGTACTGACAGAGAGCTAGCAGCTAGTGAGGGGAGCTAGAGGGCACCGCCCCCCCCCCCGACATAAACATCGAGAAAGAAAAACGGGGAAAAATATGGATTGTGAAGGGGCTGAATTGTGACTTAAGGGGCTGTATAATAAACAGATTAGCAGGGCCTGTAGCTAACACTAAAAAATAAAAAAAGCACCTACAGTACAACACGTGTATCAGACGTTTAAGTCAGGCCGCTTCTGAGCAGGGCCGAAATTCGGTCCAATCGGACTAAATCGGTGCCATTGGACTAACAGGTCAGATCTGGATGGGGAAGGTCTGACAAGGCGTAATCGTGATTGATAGATATTGTAGAATAAAATGTTTTGGTGTTCTGAAAAGTAAACGTCTTGTAATTCCCCCGTGAGTGTCAACAGGTTTGCCCGAAAAGTGCAATTAGTGAGATAATTTCTTGCTAATTGAGTTATCCCTGGTTTTAGAAAAATGTTTGCACTTTCTCAAGACAGGGAAGTATCTGACGGTTGGAAACATGATACATTTATTTATGGCAAGTTTTCGTTACGTCCATCCTAATTTAAAAAGTGGAATTGTCTACGCTTGTTCTAATCTTTGATTTGTTTGTTTTTTTTAAATAGACTAGATTAGAGGTGAGTACTTTTAAAAGAATCCCCGGACCAAGAGCAGAAGTATGGAGTGTTTCTAGATGAACAAATATAAATTTAATGCGGGCATATCAAACATCCGGCTGTGGTGTTAGCCCATGCCTGGGTTATAGATAGTCATCTTTGTATTGACCAGTGATATAAACAAAACGAACATTCATATTCACTACCAAATTGCACATTGAGCGAATATTGATATCGATACCGCTTTTAAAGCAATACCATTTCGCATAAATACGGCAATATTTATAATTTTTTTTTTGTTAAAGAAATCAATGACAATAAATACATAAATTCGATACAGGAATACTTCGGTTTGACACATAATACTCCACTGACTGAAAACGTAAAAAATAAATAATTTAGTGATTATTACATACATATCTGTAAGTGTTTAATTTATGGGAATGTTTATACAGGTCATGGAGGAAGATGGTGATGACAGGCTCGATGACGACAGGTACGTTGATGACAGGTCGTTGAAGGAAGAGTTGCTGAGGTAAGGGCCGGACTTACACCGTACGCCATCCTGGCCGAGGTTACTGTCACACCGGCAGTCCACGGAAATGCTCTTGCTGTAGGACGGGCGCTCGCCGGCTGGACAGTACTGGCAGCAGTTCACGGACGCCGCCCTCTGTTTCTTCGGGCAGTTGGTCAGTCTGACCACGTCGTCATGGTGACGAGCGAGGAGCGGGGGCGGCGCGGAGACCCTCAGCTCGGGCGGGTTCGAAGGCCTGACGGACCTCATGCTGAAGATGGTGGAGTCGAAGACGTCGGAGAAATCCGAGAATGCGAGGGAGATGGGCGCTTCGGTGATAGAGTTCTGCCTTTTTGAACAGCAAGGTCCGTTTGGGGGCTTGTCCGCCAGCTCGCAACAGCCGCACTGGCCCGACAGCTGTCGGTCGGTCATGTCGCAGTCCCCGCGCCTGGTCTCGTCGAAGCAATCGCTGGCGTCGCTGGCGGTGCTGACCAGGCTGGGGGAGTCGCTGCCGACGTCGCTGAGGTCGCTGCTGGGCAGTTTCTTTGACCGGCGATCGAGCTCCGCGGAGGACTTCTGCGACGACGACGACGTGAACTGGAACCCGTTTTGTCCGAGGCTGACGTCAGGGGTTCTCATCTTGTTCTGGACGGGCACCGAATTGCAATAGGGTTCGGGGGTGAGGTACAACAGCTTCGAGACTTCCGGAGATTTACAGCGGAAGTTGTGTATGAAAATGACGTCATCCGGCGGGTCCAGAGTTATGAATGAAAGGTCCTTCCTCTTCACGTTTTTACTGGCAACGCTAGGTTCACTTTCTTCTGAGGGGTTGGGGTCTAAGATATCTGTGAGACCCACCGTGTGCGGCTCCGATGTTCTGTTGTCATCCGCTGGTAGATGGAATGGGGTCAAATAGGTCATCTCGACATCACTCGGAGGGTCAAGCTGTATCATGGAGGTCCGATATCGTGTTTTTTCTGGATAAATTACTGTGGGATGGAAAATTAAAATATTTTGATGATTCAAGTAGGTTAAACAAAATCAATGTAACAAAAAAAAAAAAGCATTTAGACATTTTATGTAGTCATGGGTCTATATTTCTATAAACTTCCGGTTTATATTTTTAGAACCGCCGGAAAAAAAAAACGGAATGATCGAGAAAAATGATAAAAGCTAGAAAAATTCAATTCCAAAATTTTCAATTAAAGATTCGGAATCGGAAGCGATTTTCCGATAACGATACCCAAAAATGTTTCGAATGTTCCGATTCGGAATAATCTTCCGAATCGTAAGCATGAGGCAAAACCTGTTAGTAGTATTATGCATCAGTCAAATAATGCAATGTAAACAGAAATGCGTGTTGTCTTATACATATATACATACAGCCCCGTAGCCAAGGGGGGGCACTGGGGGGGCATGCCTCCCCCCCCCCCCCGCTGGGTGAAGAGTGCCCCCCCCCCCGCTAAAAAAAAAAAAAAGAAAAAGAGGAAAAAATAAAGAAAAACTAAAGGTACCCCCTTGCTGGGTATTGTTGCCCCCTGCTTACTTTGACCTGGCTACGGGCCTGTATACATATATATATATATATATATATATATATATATATATATATATATATATATATAAAACAAGCCACAGCTGAAGGGGATTGTGGGGAGGGGGTGTAATGCAAATATAAGCCAATGATCGAGATGTGAAGATCAAAAGGCGGACATAATTATCTGTAATTAAGATCGCCAAAAGGGTCAGCATATGACGTAAGAGTGATCGTGTATGTGTGTGTGTGTGTGTGCAGGTATTTACATTCGGAATGCAGTCATAACAATCACAAGCCAAACATCCTGAAGTATTAGAAATCTCAGACAGATGTCCGTTAATAGCTTTTTTTTTTATTATTTCATCTTATCTTCTCAGCGCATCCACACCCACACACACACACACACACACATGCGCGCACACACACACGTAAGAGAATCGGCCGACATACCACCGTTGAACCAGTCTTTTTTTTTGTGTGTGTTCCTTTTATTGATGTTGTAGTGGTGGTGGTGGTGGTGGTGGTGGTGATGGTGGTGGTGGTGGTGGTGGTGGTGATGGTGGTGGTGGTGGTGATGGTGATGGTGGTGGTGGTGGTGGTGGCGGTGGTGGTGGTGGTGGTGGTGGTGGTGGTGGCGGTGGCGGTGGCGGTGGTGGCGGTGGTGGTGGTGGCGGTGGCGGTGGTGGTGGTGATGGTGGTGGTGCCCTGGCTGAGTTCAGCGACCGAGATCTGATATTGAACGGTCATGGAGACCTCGTGTTTGTGACTTACATAACCAGCTGTTCGAGTATCGAGTTCACCCCCCCCCCTCAGAAATGCATTGACACATACTCATACACACATTACATATATAGATATATATATATATATATATATATATAATTCCTTAGATCAGTGATCCCCAATGTATTGTAAGGGTACCCCGGTGGGTATACAAAGAGTTGGGCTGGGGCATACGCTCCACTGGGGGCTGAGAACATGCAGGGCTAAAGAGAAAATAATGAAATCAGGGGAAACAATCAACGTACAAACAATAAATGCAAGTTTGTTGTTTTTTTTTTTAAAATAGCGGTACTCAGTATTCCGAAAATTGAAAAAAAAAAAGAGGAACACATATGTCGACAGTTTGGGAAACACTGTCACACAGTTATTTATAGACATTGAATTGACCTTAACAAGCACCGGCGCCAATATGGAATGTTTTTTAACATTTATCTCGCACTGTGTCAATTGTATGTATTTTTTTTAGCGCCTATTACATTATGTTTACTTTTGTTTCATGTACTTCATTTCCAAACATGGGCGTCGCTAGGAATTTTTCCAGGAGGGGGGGGCAAATAACAACTTTATGACATTTTTTTTAAATGTAAGGGGGGGGGGAGCAAATGCCCCCCCCCCACTTATATGACATTTTTTCAAAATGTAGGGGGGGATCAAACGCCCCCACCCCTTGCCCCCCCCCCATGAATACGCCCATGTTTCCAAACAACTTGTTTGTTTGTTTGTTTCCGGTAACTATTCTTTTTTAAATGTCCACGTTATTATTGTTCACTTTTTTCTTTTTTAATTACATGACGACATTTTTAATCCCCCCCCCCCTGTTCAAATTACTTTCCTCCCCCCACCCTACCCCCCCCCCTTTCCGCCAATAACTTTCGTTTATAATTCCCGCCTGTTTTGGTGAGAAAACCTTTTTATTTTTGTTTAAGCAGGAAGCATGGAGAAAGTGAACATGTCTATACTTTATCAAGTTAATATATCCCAGTCTGACTCGCGTCAAGACAGACTTTCTCACCTGTGACGTCGGCACGCGGAAGTCTCTCATTTACCTTATTTACATTTTTCAAACCTCCCTTTTGTCCAAACTTCTTCCCCCCCCCTTTCAACCAAACCCCCTTCCTACTTCTACCATCTCACATCCCCCCCTCTCCGGTCAACCCCTTCCCCCCTGCCTACCTCTTTCTCTCCCTCGTGTAGTCAGAACTAGGAAAACCAGCAAGGAAGAACACTCCCCCCACCCCACCCCCTACCAAAATAAAAAAGGAAGACTGATAGCTCAGTCCATGGGGAGGGGGGGGGAGTCTTCAACCTTTTACATGCGCCCTTCCCCCCCCCCTTTCCCCATTTGTATATTTGCGAGCGTAAAAATAACATTTTCTCGAATGCCCTCCTCTCCATTCCAGAACGCCCCCTGGTACTCCCCTCCCCCCCCCCCGGTATACATGTGAAAAATGGTAGCTTTATAATATGTGTTGCTCCACCTACAGCCCCACCCCCACCACCCCCATTAAAGTTTCCTACAAAAGGGGGTCAACGTTCGCTTTGTCCTTGTAATTGTTTGCTTCGTTTAACGTCAGTGTCATTGTTAATGTTATCCACGCCGTCGCAATGCGGTTTTTTTCATTACGACATCGGGACAGAAATGCGAGCTAATTATAACAATGAAATACAACCCCCCCCCCAATTCTACCCCCAGACACAATATCTTATATAATAATACCGGTATTAAAAATATATTTAAAAAAACTATACGTATAGGTAATTTAATACACTTCAAGTCTGAAGATTACATAACATAAAAACACACATACACAACAGAAATAATGATACAAAAAAAATGAAAGTTGGGCACACACATAAACAAAAACAGTAAACACAATAGAAACAGGGGGGAAAAACATAAACGAATAGCTAGAAGAGAAAACGTCATAACTTGATGCGAAAAAGTACGAAACTATCTCCACCGAAATACACAGGCCAGGTATACAAAACAAGCAATTAAGCCTGTTCCATTCTGGACACAGGACGTGTTAGCGCATTTTCATGTTATGTATCAGTACGTATGCTATCTTTCAGTAAATATTTGTAAATTTTGGAAATGTTTATAAATTCAATTGTGTAATACATATATCTGTAAAAAAAATTTATAAAGACGTTTCTTTATATTTGAAAAAAAATTATTTTCTCTTAAATCTAACTACAAGTGGTTTGTGGTCACTGAAATAGGACTCATAATTGAAACATTCTAAATTGTAGCCATTTAATCGTCCGAAAACTCCGTCAATTGTTGCATAGCTCTGATACTTTCAATTAAACTCAGAACACAAGCTTACTATTTCATTTCATGAGTTTCTTAATAAATCTTGGTGAAACTACGTGCTGCAGTATTTCGCACCAAATGAACGGGCTATTGAACGTACAATGTGTATATATAATATATAAGCCCCTTAGGAGCCCTGAAGCCCGGCCCTCAGAGGTTCTATCGCGAAATGAACTTTTGATGTACACATGGCAGGCCAAGACCTACAAAATGATATATACATCATGGGTCTAGGACTTATAGTTGCTGAGATATAGCGCTCCTTTATTAATATAGCTTATATAGTAAAAAACGGTACTAAGGCTGCTTTTACGGCCCTGCGAGGTCAGATCGCGAAATGGAAAAAAGTCATTTCTTGACAGGCCAAGACCTACAAAATGATATATACATCATGGGTCTAGGACTTATGGTTGTTGAGATCTAGGGTGTACACGGACAGACGGACGGACAGACAAAACGGGGACAATAGAGCATTTTTTTTTCGAAAATGCTCTAAAAACACGACGCAGTCTAGGGAAGGCCAAAATTACATCAATGGATTATAGTTGTGCAGTTCATTTTTATAGTTTTTCAAAACATCAGAAACGCCTATTTGAGCGAAATAAAATGTCTTTCTATTGCCTGCATTGATCTAACTATTTCTTATGTATGTGTCTATCTAATGTCTCCATTGATCAAACTCTTACTAAAGTACATGTGTATCTTTTCACCGCCAGTTCTACGCCAGAAACTTTCATACTTTTTGATGCGGAAAAATAACAAATTATGAAAGCTACAGGACCCAGGAGGTTTGGGGGTCAAACCCTTTCCTTGCGGTCGGGCAATTGAAATATTTAGTGATCTAATATTTGGACATTTATGTAAGTTGTTTTGTTTACATATGGGCGTAACTTGCAGGTGAAATGCTAAAGAACCTGTCTGACGTATTGCCCGGTTTAGCTGGTATATATTTTTAATCAATGCTTGACTGATTTATTATAAGTCCACCAGTAATGTACCGTTTGATTGATATGTGACTGGTAAATAAATATAAGAAGAAAAAGAACTAGGAAGAATTAAATAGAAATACATGGACTTGACACACACTGATCAAAACACACTTTTTTAAAAACCCGCTATATCTCCCGTTGTGCCTCCATGGCCATTGCACTATTCGCTATGGTGGGGGGATGAAAGAAGGACACCATAAAAACCGTCGCATCAGTGGTTTAGAGGATCTTAGAGATTTCATCTCATCCTTACACGGACTTCACAAACACACACACACACACACATTTTTATAATACTCAATATAAAATGAAAATAGTGATAATAATTGTTTCGGTTTTATTTTTTTTAATATTAAATTTCCCTCTAAGGATATCTTTATCTCTTTATTCTAGGGAGGGCAAAATAATTCAAGGGTCCTAAACTTGAAGTGTGGGACGGATGGCCGAGTGGTGTAGATACTCGACTGTCGACCTGAAAGTCCTGGGTTCGATCCTCGGTGAGGCCCATGGAATTTTTCCAGGTGAACTTTGGTACCAAGTCGTCCCACAAGTCCATCCAGCTTCAAATGGGTACTCGACTTAAAGTTGAGGAAGTAAAGGCGGCTGGGCGTTGTGTTAACCACACAATCCCTTATATGCAGAGATTATAGAAACAGATGAATTCTACACTTCATCTGCCCCGATGGCCCGTTAGGGTTAAGGGAACTATATATATAAACTTGAAGTGCCCCTCCCCAAAACATAGCTGACCGTGTGTAAACGGATGTTAAAACTATGCATCACACTATCGATTCGAGCTCATAACAAACATCTTTTCTTCAAATAATTAAAACAATCGATTTTTGTATAGTTAAGTAAATGTGTATTCGAGTATTCGATTATATATGCATATATATACTAGCTGTACCCTGCAAAACCTTTGCATAGAGTTACATCCTCTTAGGCTTGATCGGTAGGCTAGATTATTTTTGGTTTCGGGCAGATCCGATTTTTTTCATGATTGTATTTTAAACTGGGAATACTGTTGTATTAATTCTTAACTTTCGATTTAACGCAGAACCCAAATCGCTATTATTTCATTAGATAAAGCTATATGAGTATTGGATAAAGAGGATGAGTTTTGTTGGTACACGGTCAGGACACATGGCATTTCTATTGCTCTTGTTTGTTTGTTTGATTATACAATTCTATTCTGATTCTTTCTTTTCTTTTCTTATGTTTGTTTTGCGATGTTACACGCACATGGACCCAGAACTGTCATGTGTACAGGGTCGGGTTGGGGGCTGGTGGTGGGGGGGGCGCTGTTCTGCAGGTGTTATAATAATTCTGTCAACTGTGTCGTGTCTGTCTCCAGTCAGTTTCATCTAAGCTAACCTTTCCCACCCCTCTCCCCTGCTCTGCCGTCACCTTCACCCCCTCCCCTCACTCTCTTCTACTAGCTATAAAAATCTTCTCCACCCCCCACCCTAACCCTGTCCAAGTACGTAAACATCGTCCGCCCCCCCCCACCCTCCACCCTACCCCTACACCCTGCCACCTTTTTTTTTTGTGTGATATTTTCAAGTCTTGTCACAGACTGACGTTTGACAAGTTGGTGACAAGTAGCACAGGACACTTCCGACTGTCAGCGGGATGGGAAGGGAGGGGATCTTTTCGTGACGGCTCAACCAGGAGTTGGTCATCAACAAACCTGTTACGCGCATTTTACATACGATGGGTGGCCGGGGCAGAAAACCTGGAGTGGTGGGGAAGGGGGGCGTTCCAGTGAGCCCGTTAGAAATTTAACTCACGTAAAATATTTTTAGTTCCTCAATCCAATGAAATTACAATGGTGACGGTTTTTTTTTACTATTCTATTTTTAACACTGGTCTGTATAGTGCAGGGGTCGGCAACCTGCGGATCGCGAGCCGCATGTGGCTCTTTCGACGTCAAATTGCGGCCTTTCAGTTCAATGTGCAAATAATTATAATGATATTATTTTATACACCTATTCCTAATCAAATACCATCGTATTGAAAGAACAATTTGTGTGGCTCTTTAAAAACTGAAAAAAATGTAAATTTTAACTTTTGGCTCTTCCATCTCAAAAGGTTGCCGACCCCTGGGATAGCGGATGTTCCCGCCACACCGCTATATCGTTATATCATTATATACGTTAAATGCGTTATATCGTTATATCATTATATATACGTTAAATGCGTTTTATCGTTATATATGTTAAATGCGTTATATCGTTATATACGTTAAATGCGTTATATCGTTATATCGTTATATCGTTATATCGTTAAATGCGTTATATCGTTATATGCGTTAAATGCGTTATATCATTATATATATTAAATGCGTTTTTTCGTTATATATGTTAAATGCGTTATATCGTTATATCATTATATATGTTAAATGCGTTATTTCGTTATATATGTTAAATGCGTTATATCGTTACATACTTTAAATGCGTTATATCGTTATATATGTTAAATGCGTTATATCGGTATATACGTTATATACGTTAAATGCGTTATATCGTCATATATGTTAAATGCGTTATAATGTTATATACGTTATATACGTTATATCGTCATATATGTTAAATGCGTTATATCCTTATATATGTTAAATGCGTTATATCGTTATATACGTTATATTCGTTAAATGCGTTATATCGTCATATCGTTGTTAGGGCAACAATCGTGCAGACTTTGGTGGATGAGAAAAAAATATTAAATACACGCTTTTTTTTAACATTGTTCAGTCGAGACTGGTTATATGCTATACGTGTCAAGATTGGTTATATGCTATACGTGTTCGAATCTTAACACTGTGATGTTTTAGGCTGTTCTTTGTATTGTTACTTGACTGATACCATTTAGATACGACAAATACCCATGTAATAATTATTTAAATTACAGATCATAGGGGTCAAAAAGTTGAAAGTTCACCTGTTTCCATATGCACTGGCTACCTGGACTTATGTAAAGGAAAATTAAACGACAGCCAATCATCCAGTGCTAATTCCTTTTAAATCTAATGCTATCAATGTCCCAACAGGTACTTATGCCTAGGCCCAAATTATCTCTCAAAGTCTTTCCGTTAGGGCCCCCAAATATATCTCAAAGTAATTCCGTAAGGGCCCCCAAATATCTCTCAAAGTCTTCCCGTAAGGGCCCCCAAATATCTCTCAGTCTTTCTGTAAGGGCCCCCAAATATCTCTCAAAGTATTTCCGTAAGGGTCCCCAAATATCTCCCAAAGTCTTTCTATGAGGGCCCCCAAATATCTCTCACAGTCTTTCTGTGAGGGCCCCAAAATATCTCTCAAAGACTTTGCATAGGGCTTCAAACAAAATCCTGTTTTACAGGCGACTGTGTGGCGTAGCTCGTTGAATGCCCAGTATAGCCCATAATTAGTTTATTGAATGTGAAAACTCTTTATAGACACCGAAATGGCGGGCTGATCACGTGATATCCTATGCATTAACTTACATGCGTCTCAAGAAAATGGTATGTGCCCATCTTATCAAAGTGTTAATTTATCAAAAGTTGGTGTTTGGACTCTTATCAAAGATACATCCTGCCTCACCCTCCCCTGTCAAAACGCCCCCACCCCCACCTCCACACACACACACACACAAACACACACACACACACACACACAAACAGATACTATTGCGTGGCACCGCATTTAAAACAAAAAAAAATCCCACAAAGTTTCAAGATATTCAAAGAGCGATATGTTTACAAACGTTATTAAGTCTTCGTTTCTATTTTAGCACATCGCTAAGCTCTTGATGATAAAAGTAGGTCAACTTACTTTCTTGGACCTTGACCAGGTAGTTGCTGATCTCCACGTGACCCTGGCTGAAGGCCTCCCGCTGGGGCGTCAGGTCGTTCACGTTGACCAGCCTGGGGTCCGCCCCTGCCTCCACCAGACATCGGCTTATCTCGGCGAAGCCCCTGTACGCCGCAAGGTGTAGCGGCGTGTCGCCCCTGCTCGTCTGGGCGTTGACGTTGGCGCCCCGCATGATGAGTAATCTAAAAAAAAAATGAGAGAAAAACGTGTTTTAAAAGTGAGCATTCTAGTGTCTGGAACAAAAAAAATGGAAAGAAATCCAGCGTAGTTAAAAAATTAACAGCAAAAAAAGAAAATGTTTTGTTGGGTGGAATATATATCGTGGCGCGTTTTATTTTATTATTCAAACCCAATAAATCCACCAAAAGGATTAATTATATACTAGTGGAAAAGCCTGCTGAAGCTGGCTGAACGAAGTCCGACAGAATGGATAACAAAGAAATATACGTAATACTGCAATAGAAAAGAACATGTGGTCTTTATTGCCTGCCATGAACACAATACGATATGAACAGAAATAACAAAGAAATGTATGAAAAACTGTAATACAAAATAACATTTGGCTTTTATTGCCATGAACACAATACCATATGAAAACTACCTGCGAGGGAGAAACACGTTACAACGCATACACCGCACGATATGAAAACTACCTGCGAGGGAGACACAGGGTTACAACGCATACACCGCACGATATGAAAACTACCTGCGAGGGAGAAACACGTTACAACGCATACACCGCACGATATGAAAACTACCTGCGAGGGAGACACAGGGTTACAACGCATACACCGCACAATATGAAAACTACCTGACGGAGACACGCGGGTTAGACGATGATGTATTTAAGGATAATGAAAAACAAAATGTAATAGAACTTAAATATAATTTTAAAAATAAACATTTCGATACCACGAAATTAGATGTCAAATCTGATGTGCATCGTAATATTATCAGAATAATCAAATCATGGAGATTGAAGTTTACAAAATGAAACAAATCAATATTTTCTATTGATTGGTATCAGCGCTTGAAAATTTAAATTTAATAAAAAAAAGTAATTCAAAAATACGTGTCCCGGTTTATCAATGATGTGTCCTTGATCTCAGCCAGACAGTTGATGGTAGTTCAATGGAGAGTGTGTGTGTGTGTGTGTGATACGTAACTTTTAAATGTATGGGTTAGAGTTTGATAAGGTGAGCGACCAAATAAAACGTGAGTGCAGGGAGTTCATACTTAACTGGTTGATCAGAGTGTTTAACCACGTGATACGATAGGTGAACAGTGGGGTGTTATTTTTGTTAACTTTATAAGCCTCTAATTAAACCAGTTTAGCACTGCTCTAATTAAACCAGTTTAGCACTGCTCTCATTAAACCAGTTTAGCACTGCTCTCAGCAAATCAGTTTAGCACTGCTCTCAGTAAACCAGTTTAGCACTGCTCTCAGTAAACCAGTTTAGCACTGCTCTCATTCAACCAGTTTAGCACTGCTCTCATTCAACCAGTTTTTATACCATTACTGCGTCTGTTCCTTCATTGTTTAGTTTCTCCTCATAAAATCTTGTCCGATTTACCGTAGTGTGAGTCATTTATACAATACAGTGCTTGATGTCAGACCTGAATATAGAGGCGTACCTAGGGTGGGGGCGGGGGAGGGGGTCCAAATTCGAAAGTCCCCCCCGGGCCCCAACTTAAGGGGGGGCAAACAAATTTCTTACATTAAATATTCAGTACATAATCTCATGTCGTGGTGTCAAATGTCAAAATGCAGCCCCCCCCCCAAAAGGGCAAACCACCCGGGCCCCCAAATCTCTAGGTTCGGCACTGCCTAAATATGTCCTGGTTGATCTCACAGTGTGGCCAATCCTACGGGACGTATAGAATGCAATGATATCGAAAAAATTTTTGTCCCTGTTTCCTTTGATAATGGAAATGTGATTTCAACAACTTTCAAGTTCCGTTTAGGTAATTAGTTATTTCTGAGATTTTGGAGAGAAAATAAACAGGTTGATGCTGATTGGCTGATGGATGATGACTGACAGGTGAACAGACAGGAGGGTAGGTTGTTGGCAATCATGGCTAGGTCTTAGGGACGGTGGGGGCGGGGGGGAGCAGGGGGGGAGACAATAAAGTCATACGGCCCCTGGTGATAGTGTTAATAAACTTGTCTATTACTTTGCAGCAATCAGGCCGTGTCAACGCATGTGAACGCCCGGGTACTTGTCCCGGGTACTTGTCCCGGGTACTTGTCCGGGTACTTGTCCGGGTACCTGTCCCGGGTACTTGTCCCGGGTACTTGTCCCGGGACCCCAAGAAGTACACAGCCCCCCGTTCCCCCATGCTAATCAATCATTAATGCTTCATTCCTTTCAGTTATTGTGTCACAGAGACGTTCATGGGCATTTACTGGCCCTAGGCGGGGGGGGGGGTCCTCGGAGATAAAACATGTCAGGGCACTAATAACATCGGATTTGATAGGAATTAGTGTTGAATGGGGGGGAGTGGGGGAGTCAAACTTTGGGGAGGGAGGGAGGGGGAGAGGTCCTAGGCTGGCATCTAGTTTGTTTATCTGCAAGAAACGCTCCTGACAAATTACACACACACACACACACACACACACACGTACTTGTCATGAGTTGGAGGGGGGCCGTTAAGACGAGTCTGGCAGTGATAAAGGGCGCGCGGTGACGTAAGAAATGTTATTCTGCGTGTGTAACACGATGGTGTGTAACACTGCGGTGTGTAAACACTATGACGTGTTTCTTGAGTCATTGTTACACCAGGAAACTAACGACTGAAATCTGTTAAGTTTTTTTTTTCCAGTTGTTGTGTTGTTGTTGTTTTTTTTTATATCTAACACCAAAAAGGAAAAAAACATTTATTTCGGCCAGTTATAGGATGTTGTCCTGCTGAGTACGTGTGGAGTGGCTTGTAGGATGGAAGTCACTTTACACTACAGCGCTGGACAAACATTTTTTGTATACAACTTGCCATTTCCTCGACTATAAAACTTTCCCAGTCTCCTCCAGTCTAACCCTCACCTTTCAAATACATTCAGAGTATAGGCAAGGTGGCAGTCTTACTCTTAAGGTGTGTCCCAGGTGTGCCCTAACTTTATCTGATATGTGCCCTGACTTTACCCAATGTATGTCTTAACTTTATCCAAACTTTCACTTTAAAGAAGAAGGGAGATATGCAGACAGGTTAAGATAAAAAAAATCAAATTTTCGTCCGATGCATTGACTATATAGGTTTAGTTACTTTTTTGTAGCAAGATAGAGAGAAGATTTATAGAAGACGACACGGTTTCAAATTTGAGTAAATTGTTTGTTGAAATAAACAATAAACTCGCGCACTATTTCGATGGAACGGAGCCCGTGGGGCAAGAGAGGAGCAGGGAGGCAAGTGCAAACATGGTGATAGTCAGAAGTTGGTTTAAAACAAGCACAGCGAGACGGGCCTTAGGCAATAAGATCGCCAAAAACCTTTAAACGGCTGAAACCTTTATACCCTACAGTTGAAACTCTAACGGCTACAGTTGAAACTCTAACGGCTACAGTTGAAACTCTAACGGCTACAGTTGAAACTCTAACGGCTACAGTTGAAACTCTAACGGACTACAGTTAAAACCTTGAAACCCTACAGCTAAAAAGCATAACGTTGAAACACTTACCGTTAAAACTCTACAGTTGAATCCTTAAACTCCAAAAGGAGTTTTAAAAAAAAGGTTGGAGAAATAAATGTCGAAAATGCTAAACTATTTCACTAAAACTAATTTTACAAAAAATATTGTTTTCCCCACCTAAAAATTCTAATTCACTTCATTGGTCTAAATTCTACTTTGAAAACAAAAATGTGCACGATCTAGATTTCAACTTTTTTTATAAATAGCAATTAAAAAATGGACTCATAATTCAATAAATGTGGGGACATAGTAAAAAAAAAAAATTTGTAGATTTACCTGACTATATGCAAGTGACCATTGTCCACAGCACCGTGCAGCGGGGTGGCCATGCTTTTGTCCGTGGTGGTCAGGCTGGCCCCGCGGTCCATCAGGAGGCAGGCCAGCTCGAAGTAGCCCCTGCTGCAGCAGAAGAACAGGGCCGTGCCGTCCCTCCTGGCCGTCTGGCTGTCGATGCACCCGTAGATCCCTTGCTGGACCAGACACTTGGCCAGGTTCGTGTCGCCATTTTTGATTGCGTCGATCAGGAGTCGAGCCATAAGAGACTAGGAGAGAGAACTCGGTAAGACAGGCCTGTTTGGCGGGGTCGTGGAAAGATGGACTTCCCGATATTTTTATTTTATTTTTTTTTAAATAAAAGACTAGAAAGAAATTTGTCGCCTCAAAAAGACGTATCCGTTCAAGTGAAAGTCCAGATGAAAATGAGTCTGAAAAGCACTAGGTGTAACCACAGTTTTGAAGTCGTGAGCAACTACAGCAGGAACACCAGTGCTCATCCGTGAAAAACAAAAGAGTTAAAACGCACTTTATCCGTGCAGGGGGGATCCGCCAGGATAAATTAGCACACTGTCCTGTTGTAGATTCCGGAATGGATGTGCTTTTGTTGTCGGACTAGTTTTCAAGTGGTCAGGTCTGTTTCTTCTGCGCACATGGAAGAAAAGATTTTCTGGTGAGTTTTCGCGAAATCCCGGATTATTTTTTGTATCCAAACCACGCCGGCCAAGTTTTGAGTTACACTTGTTACTCCGCCGACTGACCAATCAGCTACAGCACCCACAGCATCCTCAGAGACTTCTTTATATGTACACACGCATGTAACCCAATAGACTGTACACCATATTTCCGCTGATCGAGTTATTTCCACCAATGATTTCAGCTTCCTTTATCTAATACACGATAAGCCTATGTAAAAAAAAAAAATTAAAGTAAAAAAAAATAATTTTAAATGATATTTGAAAAAAATGAATGTTTGTGTCTGCTGGTGTGCCCAAGCAGCTGGTGTGTAGTGACTACAAAAAAAATTGCAAAAAATACATGTTCGGGAATACCCGACAATTTTATGACAACGTCAGAACCAGCTATCTTGTAATGTGAATATATCCGTAATATTTGAGAGAGAGATAGAAGGGAGTGATGGTACCACACAACTCGCGCTACCGACAACACGAAGCCCTCTTCTCTCTCTCTCTCGCACACACACACAGGAATACACATACGCCAGACCTCTCTCTCTCGCACACACACACAGGAATACACATACGCCAGACCTCTCTCTCTCCCCTCTCTACTTCGACTCGTTTTGCTGATAGTCGTGTTTTAAGAAAAACCCCTTCTTCACTTCCGTATTGTAAAGGTGTACCAGACCATTGGCTGAAATAGGAAGGGACTTTGGTATCCGGATATTTAATTGTGTTCGAGTCACTTCTTGTGTTATTACCCTATCTGAGGCGTGACATTGTCGAGACCTGGCATCAGCGATGTCAACATAATAATTACTTTAAAAAAAAAATACTTTTTTGCTAATTTTATATATATCGGTCAGCCGGTCAATCAAACGTTGTTTTTCGCGTGAGACGGTGATGTGAAAGATGATTTATTTTTTAGGATATGTAGCGGGTGAGGACACTTTACCTTTAGGGGGGGGTAATGGGCACCGCCCCAGCCCTGCATCTGCTGCTGATAATTTATTGGGGGGTGAGCCCCCCCCCCCCCCAGTGTTTATAGTGTGTATAGCGCCCCCTGATTTATCGCGGCGCACCAACAAGCAGAGATCGATTAAACGGGTGGATGCACCAAGTCCCCAACCGATGGTTACGCCCCTGTTTTCCTAAGTCATGCAGGGTCGGGTGGCGCCTTTAGTAGCGGGTCGGATCTTCTTGCGACAGCACCACCTGCATCCTGTGGTTCACGGGTCCGACTCCCGTTGAGTCCCGGTCACCAGCGTAACGTCTCCGACATAACAAACCGACAAACAAACAATTAGACACACACAAAAAAAACAACAAGCAGATAATAAACTAGATGTTGGATGAAGTGTTAAAGAGCTTGACGACACATGTGTTTGTAAATAAAGTTGTGTGGTTTGTTTTACAATCAGTTCAACAAGTTCATTAGTGGAAAGAAAGAGAGAAAAACAAGATGAGAGAGAGAGAGGGGGGGGAGTAACTGTATTAACAATTTAAGAATGTTTAAGCATGGAAATCTAGATATAGCATCAGGAAGGACAACCAATATTTTAAAAAATACGGTTTAGGCTGACACACAATCAAGTGTTTAGCGTTAGTCTTCATGTTTAATAGCAGTTTTGTATTTTTGGTACTTATGTTTTTATGAAATAAACACAAACGCAATTAAAGTTTGAAAACTTTTAATAACAAATTTTTTAATTTAAAATCTTTATTTTGTCAATTTAATTATTTTTCGTTTTTTCATTGGTTTTTCATGAACGGTCTCATTCAATTGCTAAACATAATTTTTAGACGAACAATTAAGAAATTTAACATAAATAAGTTCTTTTAAATTATGATTAAAATAAAAAAATAATTTCTTCAATCAGCAATGACTCATCAATTGTTACTCTATCAACAATTTAAACATTTTTTTTTATTTGTTTGTTCTAGAAATAGTTTCAGACTACTTGCTGATCTTTTCAATGAATTGAATACTTTCCAATTTAGTAGGCAAGTAGAGAAGGTGTACTCAGATGGCTTCAATAGCCCTCCTCTGTTGACATTGTTAAAAAAAACATCCAGCTTTTTCAATCTTAATTCGTCAATGTCTTTAAAAATTTTTATCGACTAATATTTCTCTAAAGCTTTTATTTTAAAAATTATGTTATTATAGTTAATATATGAAAATGTAGTAAATTGAAAGGGCTTTTTAACAATATATGTTTCAAAGTGATATTATTATGCAAGTATTTTATTATTTTTAAAAAGTTTAGATGAAAAAAATAAACAAAAATAAATAAATTAAACAATTCACAAACACAAAGAAGAAAAAAAAAATTCATTATGATTCATTTCAATAAAAGTTACTTTTTATTAAACTACATTCAATTCTCTGTGTGTAGGATATTTTTGAAGACATTATAATCAGATACAAAAGATATTTTAAAATTTCTAAAAATGATGTGTTTTAACAGAAAAAGGACCAAAAATCTGCTGGGATCAACATTGACCATGCAACAAGAAAAATTCAAAAATATAAATCTAAGTTATAAAAACTAACATTCTAATGTCTATTGATAACAACAAAGCTCAATTTCAGAATGTTTTATAACTTTGCTAAAAATATTTTACAAGATTAGTGTAACTATTATACCAGCTTATGATAATTTTTTATAGAACATTATATTTATTTATCAACTGGTCACTCTTATCTACACCCCCCATATATTTATTGTAATCCTGTATTATGGTTGGTTGGTCAACAGTAAGTTCCTAAAATTTTCCATTTACTTAGTCTGTCATTTAAATGTTCCAAATCCATTTGCATTATGCATAGTGGACATAACTGAAACAGTTTTATTGTCCCTCCATCGTACTGTCAATAACTCCCTTTCTAACTCATCTCATATCCCCTCTTTTAGATTTTTTTTCAAAGTCTTTTATATTTTTCAAAGATTAGGGAATACCTTTACATGTCCTAAGAATAGTTCCACATGCTCCTACCCCTAAATTCCATAGATCTTTAGATAATTGTATAGTAGTTTAAAAATTATCGACTAATAATTTATACCCCTCTTTAGCTAAAGATTTAATTAATTTCATTACCACCCCATATGCCAATCCAAAAGGCCCATTATCCTGTTTACCTAAATATAAATGAAAATCATAAGTATACCTAGAAAGAGAATCAGCTAATACCCATAACTTCATTCACCACTTAGTCGGCTTATCCCTTATGTACTGCCTAAAAATATATCTACCTTTATTTCTTATCATTCTTTAATCTATTGATATATCTTGGTAAGGCTGAAACAATTTTATACATTACAATCTAATAAAGTTAAAGTAAAAATGTACTTTACATAACTTGTTGGTTTCGTCTTCAGTTTGAGGATTAGACACCTTTAGAAAGCTCATTATAGATTTCAATCTATCACGAAACATAAAAGCTCTGGCCCAAAGTCCATTGTATAGTGATTTAGTAGACCAGAAGCGGTCAATGTTCTGTGCTTGAAAAAGTCCAGCATACATGATAAGTCCACAGAATCTGTAGAATTCATCTGGTGCAAGATCAAACCAGCCTTGGTAAACACAAGGTTTTGTAGGTCCATAATGTCTGGCATTGCTATTATTAGTCACAAATATGAATTACTAAGTCCAAAGTAAAATAAAGTTTTAAAAATGCCACTGCATTGCAGAATTTCCTAATGTCTTCCCTTGTTTTAGCTCCTCCGAGTTGTTGAATGCCTGGATCCCTCTCAGGTAGAAAATTCTTTGGTGGTTCTGGTAATGTGTCATTCAATTCATTCATATCATCATGCCATATGATCTGGGGGAATAAAAAATATGTAAAGAAAACCATAAAAAAAAAAAAAAAAAAATTCAGCTTATTTATCGAGCTACAATTAATTATGTTATAATGATGAAAACAAAATATCATCAATACAGATATGTAAATATTATGTAAACTTCAGGTTTTTTTTGTTTTTTTTTTTGTGTTTACGAAAATCTGCTGATTGGCAATAACACAAAAATAAAACAGTAACAGTAATTCTAGCGGTAGAGAACTAAATAAATAATATTTATACATAAACCTTTATATAATAAAATATAAATCTTTATACTTTTCTCTTATTTTATAACTATTCCCACATTTTTAAGTTATACAGAATAAATAAATGAATAAATAAATAAATAAACATAAAGATCATTAAGACAGAGCATGTTGGTTCAATACTTACACATGTGAGTTTGGAAGTGTTGAAAACTTGAATTAAAACTAATATTTTCAGCTTCAAAGTCATCTGAAGAAGTAATGAGCTCCCAAGTTTCATCTTTGTCACTTAAATCAAGTTTATTTTCCTCTAAATAATGAGATTCTGAGTCCATTTTAGTGTAGTCGAATGACTGACAAAACGTATACAAATCAAAATGGCGTTCGTGGCCAGTCACCTGATAGCGTTATTTTATTTACAAGAAATTGTAGTTAAAATAAAAATTGACAATTATTTTTAGTAGAAAGTATTTAGAAAGCATTTTTTTTAAATAAAAATATTATACTAGACATAAAAAGTCACATTTTATTGTATGCCGTCTGTTGGGCTTTAATCCTTGCGTCAGCCTAAACCGTACACGGCTAGAATGAAATTTTGTTTGGTTGTCTATCCTGGTGTTATATCTAGATATCCATGGTTTAAGACTGTACGAGAAAGAATGGCGCGTTGACCAACATTTGATGTCAGAGACGCCATGACAGTGTTGGTAGAAGGAGATGTAAACAAAGGTAGATAAATGTGTATACCTGTAATTTTTTTTTCAATAACTAGGTCAACATATCACTTATTTTAAAAAAAAATCAATTTATCTCATATTAATAGCCTAGCCCAGGGGGTCGGCAACCTGCTTCTCGTGAGCCGCATGCGGCTCTTTCGATGTCAAGTTGAGGCATTTCAGTTCAATGCGCAAATAATTATAATGATATTATTTTATATACAAATTCCTAATCAAATACCATAATATTGAAAGAACAATTTGAGTGGCTCTTTAAAAACTGAGAAAATTGTAAATTATAACATTTGGCTCTTCCATCTCAAAAGATTGCCGATCCCTGGCCTAGCCACATTTGATGTGAGGGAATGTGATGGCAGTGTTGGCAGAGCTCTGGACTGCTTACCGAAATGTCTCGAGTTCCTTGCCCACCCTAAATCCACCCAGCTAACAAAAAATGGATGTTTGTTTGGGGGAAAGTAAAGGCCGCCGGGCATTGTGCTAGCCACACAATATCATAGAAAAGCAAAAGAAACTGCTGACCTCTACGTCATCTGACCCAGATTGTCCGAATAAGGTAAAGGCGTTGATGTAACAGCTACTGCATCCACGAATATATTTTTTTTAATAACAGTTTGTAAAAATGCGATTACAGGTACTTACGGCTATTGTTTATGTTCAACCCTTGTATACAGCCCCAACCCCCATCTGCAGCCCTACCCCCCCCGTCTATAGCCCTGCCTCCCCGTCTACAGCCCTACCCCCCCACCAGTCTATAGCCCTACGCCCCGTCTACAGCCATAACCCCATCTACAGTCATACCCACCTGTGTACAGCCCTACCCCCGTCTACAGCCCTACTCCCCCCACCCCGTCTACAGCCATAACCCCATCTTCAGTAGGGAGCGACCGATATGCCTTTTTACCGATAGTCCGATACCGATATTTTCCCCCAGCATTTTTACCGATACCGATACCGATATTTTATTTTTAGGGGCTGTCCATTATTTATGTCAACAAATTTTTGGCGATTTTACCCCCCCCCCCTTGTCAACAACTTGTCAAACTTTCCGAGACCCCCCTATAAAATTACGTCAACATTTGATTACCCCCCCCCCCTAAAAAGGTGGCTTCCAAAATGTTTATGTGGCAAAATTAGTAGGAATATAGTTAGTTTAATTAAAATACTGAATGTTAAGCGAGTGTGTAACACAGAACTACAAACACTGCTTAGTGTTCCTATTTATTAAGTAATTATATTAAATTTAAAAAAGTAACATTGTTGACGTCAACTTTTCTTGACCTCCTTCCCCTCCCCCTTGTCAACAATTGTCAAAAATTTTCTCCCCCCTATTTTGTTAACGTAATTAATGGACAGCCCCTTAAGCAACAACAATGCCAATTGCCAAACATGTGTTTCTCTCGTGCTAATACAGCTAATGACGTATGTCAACCCATGCTTACCCCTTCCCTGTCATATTTCGTGACACTTCGCCGACACCTAAGTCTTGTCCCCCCCCCCCCAACTTCCCATCCCAACAAAAAATACGCACAGATGTTCACTAATTGTATCATTCAAGGTCATACATTAGAATTAAGAAATGCCAATCCTATTGTTTCAAGGTCGTATCTCTGATGTATACGTGACAATTTCTGTGTACGGGTTTTTTTTTCCCTTTTTTTTTAAATCTTGTCTGATCTGGTTATAGAATTGGGTTATTTACTGAATTTCTTTTCTGCAACTCTGTTGTGAAAAAAAAAACAATGTATCGGCAGCCAAAAAACGGCCGGTCCGACAGTTAACCCATAGTGCCAATATCGGTTCGACTATCGGTCGCTCCCTACAACAATCGGCCGATCCGATATTAACCGATAGTGCCAATATCGGTCCGATACCGATAGCGATCCGATTATCGGTCGCTCCCTAACCTTCAGTCATACTCCCCTGTGTACAGCCATACTCCCCCACCCCGTCTACAGCCATAACCCCATCTACAGTCACACCCCCTGTGTACAGCCATACCATCGGCGTTTCTTTTTAATGTCTTTCGCTCTACTTTTATTTACAAAAAAAAAAAAACACTAACTTACACAACCCAAACAACCTACACAACCGTGTGTTTCATTTTTCTGCAAACATAAAAAATCAATAAGTGTCAAAAGATGTCCTCACAAGATGGTAGGGTCTAAAGGTGGGAGTTGACCGGGTCGGGTCGACTTTCCCAGCGGGGCAGCTCGCGTTAGAATGAATAAGAAAAGTGTACATGGCTTTAAAGGGTAGATCGCTATAACTGTGAACAGGTTTGTTTAGTGGTTCAGAGTCACAAAAGTTTCAAGTACACAGTAGTCAGTGCATATCAAGGTTGGGCCACTGACTTTCCCCATCAGAGTTCCGTGTAAGAGCTTAGAGAGAGAACACTTTCTTTCAAGGAAACGATACAACGGTGATGAATATGGCTCATAAACTCCGTTAAATTATAAATATTTGTTTCCTAGTTTCGGAGAATTTATTTTTATTAAGAAATTTGTGTTGGATAACAAAAAAAAAGTAAAGAATATCGCTGAAACAGAAAACTAGAAAATTTCATAACTTTTTGCCCCTGTTAAATATTGTAAGGGGTTTTCAAACATATACAAAGGGGTCAATTTCTACCTGTTTGGGGGGAACCCCCTTTCAAAAGAGATACCTTGGTAACGGGACTCTTCTCAAACTGTCAAGACATGGCCACAACAAGATGTCTTCGTCAAACGGTTAGCTGATGAACTATGTCCGTACCAATAGACGCAACTATGGTCTTTCTAACGGAATATCATATTACCGTTGTACAATACATATGCACACTACATAGTATCTGAAACACAAACTTTGAGTGCAGGCTAAACTTAAACACATGATTTCATTGTCAATTTGAGTATCTATTATTTCATGACTGACTTATGAAAATACAGCCCGCGGGACACATACGACACGTTCGGCTTTTTAATCCGACACGCCCCATTTAATTCATTTTAGTTCATCTAATCACTCCACATATCCTGACAATTTTAAGAAACCCATCATTGCCCGGGTTACAGAATGTTTGTTGACCACTGGTTTATAATGTGTGATTAGTTTGGTACGTTTACTTCAATAATATACAATTCTACAATACTAATAAGTTTAATGTTTCATAATTAATAAACAAAGAAAAACAGTTAATACAGTCAGCATATCATATTGCTAAAAAAAACACATTCATAAACACAACACTCCTGACAACATACACCCACTTGATGTGACATTTCATAATTCTGGCTTTTCCTTTTAAGTAGGCTTGAAACGTCACACGCAGTGTGTATATAAATAGATTGTTGTTATGGGGGGGTTTCCTCTGTGACGCAACGCCTGATACGTTTATCACGTACGCCATATGTTGGTCAAACGTGTGTAGGGTTGACTGAAAGTGTGATACAACTGACTGTGATGTTTTTAGGATGGTCGGAAAGTGGGAGAGAGAGAGAGAGAGAGAGAGAGAGAGAGAGAGAAATTGATGGATAGAGAGATGGGGTTAGGAGTGTCTATGTGCGTGTCATCGTGCGGAACAATGGCAGGTCAACGGTTGGAGGTGAAGTAGTGCTTTTTTTGAAATATGACCAAAAATTATAACCAACGGTTGTTTAAATAGCTTGAACCGGTGCAGTTGTCCTGTAACAGTGTTCACTCTAGTCGATCGATCAATCAAACAATCAATCAATAACAAGATAAATCAATGTATCTATCCGCGTGGTAATTGGTTTATACGTCATATAAACTAACTGTTTTAGCGTAATCATCTATCAGGCCCGTAGCGTGCGGGGGTGGGGCCAGGGGGGGCGCCCCCCTGCGATTTGTCTGCCCCCCCTGCTTATTTGCTCTACTTAGTAAAATGTATTACCTGCCCCCCCTGCTATTGCCTGGCCCCTGCTGTAAAATGCCTGGCCCCTCCTGTAGAATTTTCACGCTACGGGGCTGTCGTCAATCAATCTATATATATATTATGGTATTTATATCTACCATCAGATTATCCATCAGTCTTTCGATCTATCACCGATCAATCGATTAATGTGTAAACAATCAACCTTAACAACGAAGCTTTACCTCCCCCCCCCCCGGGGTTCCGTCACTGCCAGGCCAAGGCAGTGACGTAATAAGGGATGGGTGAAAGAAGGGTGCCCGTCATGTGCGGCCCTTTATTTACCACCAGCTATGTGGGGGGGGGGCGCATTACTGTCACTTAAGTATTTGTATTTCTGGTATTAAAAATGGGGCGGCATTTTTTTTTTACTATAGTTCGCCCTGTGCGCCACAAACGGCCAGAGGTTGGCCGCATTCTTGTATAACTCCTCCTCTACTCACACAAACACACACACACACACACACACTCACACACACAACCGCTGACCCACATCGCCTTTTAAGGATTTCTGTCAATAACGACCCAAGTCACGAGTTTGTGTATGAGTGAGTTAGTGTGTGTGTGTGTGTGTGTGTGTATGAGTGTGTGTTTGTGTGTGTGTGTCAATAGGTATGGGGGATGATAGCCGGTCTACTGACGCCTCCACCCACCTTTACCTGACCTTTACCGACTCACGTGAGCAGTCAATTTAATGTGTGTGTGTGTGTGTGTGCGCGCGCGCTCGAGAAAGGCTGACTGAGAATGGGAAGGGTGGGTGGGTGGGTGGGTGAGGGGTGGGGTGGGGGTTGGCCGCGTTACATCCTGCTCGTGGCATTACGCGCACGTGCGCGGCGTGTACTCGTCATCACGCTGCAAGGGTGTACACATGGTGGCTGATCAGGTCATGTGTGACTGATGTCAACTCAGCATATGCACGACACACACACACACACACACACACACACACACACACGCACAGACACACACACACACAGACAGACACACATACACACATAGAATTTTTACAAAGTGGTGCTCAGGCTGAGAAATGCACACATAAAACTACCGACACATATATGAGACATATATCACGTACAACGCACACACACACACACACACACAACAGGGGAAAGGGGTGGGGGGGTGGGGGTTCTGATGCTACTCATGCCCTAAGTAAGGACGTTTTTAAGTTTCGAATTTTCGCACCCTCTACGACAAAAAGGGGCACCTATCGCAGCTCGAGTATCTAAGGACGAAATACGTCAAATAATCTTTATATTCTATCTTTATTTCATCGGAACCAAAAGCGCGCCATAATTAGTAAGGTATATATGACCCCCCACCCCCTCCACCCCCCCTCGCCATGATGTAATGTCATCCGATTGGATAGGGCTGCATGTCGGGGCCATAGGTGCTGACGGGTTAGTAGTGGCTCATAACACACACACACACGCACACACACACACCCATATATATATATATATATATATATATATATATATATATATATATAAACAGCTTTTTTTAAAAAAACATATAATAGTACATACATTTTACTTTATTAAACAAGCTAAGATCTATAAATTAAAAAAAAAACATGATACGTAAGTGATAGATCAATACTTTTTATTTTTAAATTTCTTTTTAATGTAAAGATTAGATTACTCTACAGAGCCTTTACAGATTTACAGACCATTGGGGGGGGGGGGGGTCAGACGAAATAGAGTTCACATTAGTCTGTCGCCACGGCTAATCTATGGAATTGTCAGACCAGCGCAACGCCCAGCCGCCATTTTTTTTAAGATGGGTGGACTTAGGGACATCTATAGGATCCGAGTAATGTCCATGTACACACACACAGGGGCTCGAACTAGAGCCCTTACCATCGGCAGTTGAGCCCTCTACCACAATGCCACCACGTAATTTTTTTTTTTTTTTTAATATTGTGCATTTACCAGTAGCAAGGTGATTCAGCGACTCGGCAGTATATTGAGTGACTGACTGAGCGAAAGGTAAAAAATATCAAGTGGCGAATAGTAATGTGAATATTATTTAGTTGTAAACACGTACAAATAAAAATACATCTTTAATGTGCATTGAGTCTAATGGTCTTTTTTCGTTACATCTTAAAGAAAGTTTTTCATCCATTAGCTATCTGTTTCATCGATACAGGACCAGGTAAAAGTAACTTCAGGACTCTCTTAGCAATACATTTAAAAAAAAACAAACTATTAATTCTGATAAAGCGTGTGTTTCAAAAATTGTGTGACGCGCACAATAATGAAAATGTTTAAATAATTACTACACGCATCCTAACTTAAGACTAGGTTGGTCTAGTGTTTATATAGGACTAATACATTTCCCATTATTTATACATTCATTTAGTGTACACGGTTTACACATCTAAGTTAATTTTAAGAAAGAAACTATAAGAAAAAGAAATATTTCGAAGGCTGATGTAAAATCAATACATTTAAACACGTTTTAATATATAGGTGTAAATGAATGACTTACTTTCGAATCAATCACTTATTACAAGTCAAAAAGTTACACTGAATATAAACACGTGACAACGTGAAAACATGTTGTACAAACTATCCAACGATTTCAGGTGCACTGGTTCAAAGCAAGAAGCACCACTAACCTTTTTTTAAATATAAACTTCAACGCCAATAAAAAAAAATTATGAAATGAAGCAAACACTTCCTCTTTCCGTTACTAAAACAGTTGTTTTAAAAGAAAAAAACAATGCTTTGACCTATTTAAATTCAATCCGTGACTATAAATAGATTCTAAAGAATTTCCGTAAATATATATATATATATATATATATATATATATATATATAATAAATATATATATATATATATATATATATATATATATATATACGCAAAATGTTCTGACTTCAAATCGTATTGTACTTTTATGCCAAGATTATTAAAATGTCATTTCGTTAAGACATAATATCTCAAATATGCATAGTGCTTATTCATACATATTATTTGTTTAACACAATATCCTGATATATCTAAATTCTAAAGATAGCTCAGAATTTATTTTAGAAATGTATGCTAATATATTAATAGATATAAATGATAAAGGCGTCCCCAGCCCATAATAGTCCGAATGCAAATTGATTATGGTCAGATATAAATGAAATGTAAATCAATAAAATTTAAAAATAATGCAAGTAATGCATCATAATTTAAAAATAAACCAATCGAATTTACCTTCATATGCCATACGTTAAAATTAGGGCAAAGAATGATTCAGGAAATTTCTCCGCCGTCTGATTGGTCGAGCCTCCACCAATTAAAAATAGACCTTTAATGTGTCGTTGCCTAACGGTATTTTTACAACATTATTCCCACTTGACTGTGTACTGATAGAACATGTCGGCACGAGAAAACCGGTTGTGATGTGCTGAGCGAGTGAGGGAGAGAGAGAGAGAGAGAGAGAGCGAGAGAGAGAGTGAGAGAGAGAAGAAACTCTGGGGTAGGGTGAGAGACAGTGTTTTGTTTGTTGCTGTTGTTGTTTTTTCCCCTCCGTTTGAAACGAGGCTATGACGCAACTAAAAAGATGGGGAAAATACCTGCGGACAGCGGTAGTTTCTGCTGTGTTTATTAATAGCGTGATCAGTCATTCCGCTGCCTTGAATGTAAACAAAGGGTCAAACGTGTGTGTGAGAGAGAGAGAGAGAGAGCGAGAGAGAGACAGTAAATCCTGTTGAAATAAATTCCAAAATAATATCGCAGATGCGTTACCTGGGGTGGGGGAGGGGGGGTCCAAATTCGAAAGTCCCCCCGGGCCCCAGCTTGAGGAAAGGGGGGATTTTTTTTTTACATTAAATATTAAGTACATAATCTCATGTCATGGTATCGAATGTCAAAATGCAGGGACCCCAAAACGACCAAGCCCCCCCCCACCCCACACACCGGGTCCCCCAAATCCCTAGGTTCGGCACTGTAATATCGGTCAATGTAACTACACTCTTTTTACAGGTTTGGCTAAAATATGCATTACATAAAAACAAAAATGTAGACATTTAATTTTGTTTGCTGTAATAACATGAAGCACGTTCAGCGCCTGGTAGCGGTGGAAGTAGAGAAGAAGGTAAACGGGACAGTAGATTTTGTTGGTGTAAATATCGGTTTGGGTGGCGCGGGGGGGGGGGAGGGCAAAAGCTGCCATATCCGGATGGTGAGTGTGTTCGTTAGGATATGGCATAAGACCTACAGAGGCAACCCCCTCCCCAACCACCCACCCCCACCCCGGACCCATTATTGTCCGAATACAAATTAGTTGATTACTTGATTTAAAGGTAGCTGTGACATTTTTTGTATTTATCGTAATGGATGCTGATAGATTAATGTGTGTACATTTCTAAAGACACACCCCGGCCCCACCCCACCCCCTACCCAGTCCTGTCGCAATGTAAATAAATTAAATCAGCTAAAATGCAAACACACATCCAGCAAAATCATCAGTATCCATTCGTTAGTTGTATGATATGATGGAATGATGTAGTATTTCGCATAGAAAGTAGTGCTGCTACGAGCAGAAATAAAGTAACAAGTAACAAGTAGAAATAAAGTAGTGCTGTAACGAGTAAAAAATAAAGTAGCGCTGTAACGAGGAAAAATAAAGTAGCGCTATTACAAGTAGAAATAAAGTAGCGCTGTTACAAGTAGAAATAAAGTAGCGCTGTTACAAGTAGAAATAAAGTAGCGCTGTTACAAGTAGAAATAAAGTAGCGCTGTTACAAGTAGAAATAAAGTAGTGCTGTTATAAGTAGAAATAAAGTAGTGCTGTTACAAGTAGATATAAAGTAGTGCTGTGTCACAACACAAGCTCCCATCTACACACGTGTGATTCTGGCCGACACTTATTTCCTTTGTCACTCTCCATCATCAATAGATCAATCAGAGATGAACGATTGTTTGTCTGTTTGTTCGGATTTTGAAATGAACGCTTGTTTTCTTTTTTCAACCAGAGAGTTACCCCCCACACACACACACACACCCTACCCCCCAACGGTATTGTTGTAGCAGACGATCTGGTGACGTGACCGTATTAATGAGGAAGTAGAGCCAGAAACATTATGTCAGGCAAGAACATATTGGCATGTGTTTGTATGTGTGTGGTGTTTATGTGTGTGTGCTAGTGTGTGTGTGAGCACTAACAAGCCTAGCCGAAAATCGTTCACATTGTATCGAATGTTTTTAAAAAACTGAATCAAGGAATCAAGAAAAGTTGTAATGTTTTGTTGTTGTTGCTGTTTCTGTTTCTAGCGGGATACAAAATAAAATTGTTTACCTTGTTGTTTAGTGCAACAGAGTAACTTTAGCTACATCCTTATTTGCATAGCAAATATCTCTCTCTCTCTCTCTCTCTATATATATATATATATATATATATATATATATATATATATATATATATAATGATATAAGGATTAATAGATAGATAGATAGATAGATAGATAGATAGATAGATAGATAGATAGATAGATAGATAGATAGATAGATAGATAGATAGATAAACAGACTGCCCGAATCTCATCCTCAATTTCCCATATTCCGCCTATTGTGTGTTTGCCCCCCTTCCCCCCCAGCCCTTAGCTCACACTTTCACACACACACCATCCAAATATTTCATTTTTCAAGTTTTCAATCAATATTTAATTAATAATGTACTGTTACATCCATTAAAAAAGACATAGCCTTTAATTTGAAGGTGTGTGTGTGCGTGTGTTTATCTCTGTGTGTGTGTGTGTGCGTGTGTTTATCTCTCTCTGTGTGTGTGTGTGTGTGTGTGTGTGTGTAAGTGTGTTTCTGTTCATTTCCCGGTTTTTTCTTTCTTTTACAGCAAAACATTTTTAAAAGAGAAAAAAAAACAACAAACAACTGGCTGTTTAAATGCTGAGTTAGCAGTGACCTTATTTAATTGGCTTCTGTTCATGCCCACCAGTTTATCCAAGGAAGTTTTCAAAAAGAAAATGTGGGTCAATTTAGACAGCCGTATGTTGTAAAAAAACAATTTCTTACGGGTCGCCTTAGTATTTTATTATTAATTATTCTTCTTAATCCGTGTGTACCTGTGTCTACTCTGAACCAACCAATGGGATTAGACGACTGGTTCTCACACCTGGACTATTCCTGAGACCCAGTAAGATGGAGGCCACCCGACTGTCAAAAAAAAAATATATATGTGAAAAGAAAGTAAAGCTAAATTGTATTACATATCATCTTGATTTAGTGATTACAAGCATGTTTGGCGGCGACCCACTTCAAATAAGCCCGTGACTCACCGGTGGACAACCACAGGAATAAGCTAAAAAAAAAAAAAGTTCATTATAACTTTTCTCTTAACTAGTTTCTCCTAAAAGTATCTTTCTAAAAGCACGGACACTGTATGTTATTCCTATATGCAAGCGCTTGAAAAAAAAAATATATATATGTGTGTAGTTTATGGGGAAATCGATTGACGCGCCAATCAACCGATCGATCTATAATCTTTCCTATGTAGGTATACACTTCCGTCCACCCATCGATGAAATAACTAATTATTCTTCTATAATATATCTCTCTATATCTCTGTATCTCTCTATCTATCTATCTATCTATCTATCTATCTCTCTCTCTTATCTCTCTTTATCTCCCTCTCTTTATCTCTCTCTCTCTTTATCTCCCTCCCTCTCTTTATCTCTCTCTTTATCTCTCTCCCTCTCTTTATCTCTCTCTTTATCTCTTTATCTCTCTCTTTATCTCTCTCTCTCTCTTTATCTCTCTCTCTTTATCTCTCCCTCTCTTTATCTCTCTCTTTATCTCTCTCCCTCTCTTTATCTCTCTCTTTATCTCTCTCTTTATCTCTCTCTTTATCTCTCTCTCTTTATCTCTCTCTCTTTATCTCTCCCTCTCTTTATCTCTCTCTTTATCGCTCTCTGTCTCTTTGTCTCTCTCTCTTTATCTCTCTCTCTTTATCTCTCTCCCTTTCTTTATCTCTCTCTCTTTATCGCTCTCTCTCTTTGTCACTCTCTCTTTATCTCTCTCTCTTTATCTCTATCTTTATTTCTCTCTTTATCTCTCTCACTATCTCTCTCTTTATCTCTCTCTTTATCTCTCTCCCTCTCTTTATCTCTCTCTTTATCGCCCTCTCTCTTTGTCTCTCTCTCTTTATCTCTATTTCTTTATCTCTCTCTCTCTTTCCCTCTCTCTCTTTATCGCTCTCTGTCTCTTTGTCTCTCTCTTTATCTCTCTCTTTATCTCTCTCTTTATCTCTCTCTCTCTCTTTATCGCTCTCTGTCTCTCTTTATCTCTCTCTGTCTCTCTCTTTATCTCTCTCTCTTTATCTCTCTCTTTATCTCTCTCTTTCTCTCTCTCTTTATCTCTCTATCTCTCTCTCTTTATCTCTCTCTCTCTCTCTCTCTCTCTCTCTCTCTCGGTATGAATATATCCACCCATACATTCATTTAATCATTCGCTCTAGTTGTCTGCATGAGTAGTTATAACGTATGTTTGTGTGTCTGTCTGTGTGTCTGTTTGTGTGTCTGTCTGTGTGTCTTGGATACAGTGCCCTCGCACTATATGTTTAGCAGTGCAACGGTTTTATACAGTACATGATATTGAAAGTTCACAACTGACTCACGGATTTAATCGTATCATACAGGTAACCAGGAAGTTTTCACAATGTTCGACGTAGCAGCTTTATACAATATTAAAGATATTTGGTTAGACTTATCAAGACAACCTTTCTGTATCCTGACATTGTTTTTGTGTATTCGCTAATCTTAAGTTTGAAATACTAGACATTTAAAAAAAAATAAAAAACTAGTATGGCTGATGCTATAAATACCCGACCACTGACCTGTATATTTAACTAGGGCTATATATTTAAGTAATCTCATGTGATCTTAAAGTAAAAAATGTTTTACATCGTTCAATTGTTTCGTTTTGGTGAAATCATTAGATAGTCTTATACAGTCAAGTAGTTTAAACTAAAATATTTCTTCCAAACAAACATCAAAGTAAATGTTTCCATATGAAGAAATACATTACATAAACACATTAATGCAGAATGAAATAAAGCGCCAAAGCGCAAAAAAAAATTTTCAAGAAAACAATATAACATAAACATGAAAGGATTATGTAAAAGAGTAATTAAGCTCAATATATATATATATATACACACAAATATAAACCTTGGTAAATATATAAGCCGGTGTTATGATGCCATTGATGCTACAAGCTCGTATAACAGATGAATGGCACGGGTGAACCCATTAAGAAAATAGAGAAGATCATTGCAAAACGTTATTTCATAAAAAAAAAAATACATTATAAGATATTGAGGCCAGTGTTGATAAACTGTCAAATAATTGAGGGCCGCATGCCGATATTTTGTATATAGTATAATGCAGCGGTCGGTAAACGGTGGTCCGCAAACATTTAGTAATCCGTTAGAAAATTTAGTTGGTCCACAACGAAGTATTAAAGTGAAATCGATTATTGAATCTAAGTCTGTGTTGATTTTCTGTTTGTTTTGTTGTTATGTAAAGATAGTCACTCATAGTGACACGCGTGTGGTACCAGGGAATAAAAAAAAAAGGGTACAGTTAGCAGTCCGCGGGCATGAACTTAGTGGTCAGCAGTAAAGAAACTTATAAACTACTACAACTACTACAAAAGTGAAAGATTAGCGGGAACCCGCACTGCTCTCAATAACATTTTTTTGTGTATGGATTTACATGGTGTTGTACTGTGTAAGACTTCCTGAATCCGCTAATCATTAGCCACAAATGCTGGAACATAAGTTTGTAGGGAAGGTGGCGGGGGGGGGGGTGTGAGGGTGGGGTGGAGGGTGGAAGGGTTTGACTCTAACGATTTTGAACTCGATCGTACGCTGCCTGGTATGAGTTTTAAATCCCCCAGTTCCACGTGAACGCATTGTTACCTGTACTAGTGACTGGAGGTGGAAGAGGGAGGGGGGGGTGAGTTACTGTTGTATCAAGAGTGTTCTCTTGTTCGATATTTGATCATGACGTGAACAACTCGTCCATGTACTTTAAATTTGTAGTGTCGCGGCGGAGGAAACGTCGGTGCTTTGAAAGTCTTAAAACTCGTGGGTGCGGGTTTCAAATTTCTCCTGCCACTTTACAGACGATCCTATACGCTGGACAATACCCAGCGGTCATCAGTGTGTTACCATCTGGGTCACCGTATGCCTAGTTTTGGGTATGTTGAAAAGAAGACACTGATTTGGGTGAAGCAGAACTATTCTCATCCGCCACAGGGGGGAAAGGGGGTGCAACCCAGACACATGTTAGGGGGGGGGCTCATGCCCTCAAGAGGGCCCCCGTCGATAAAGAAATTTGCCTTTAAATGACCTAGCGTTTTGTGGGTTTGATCAGAGGAGGTTCCATTCGGTGGAGATTGTTACGGACGCCCTATGGGGTGTCAGAGGTTCGGCGTGTGGTAGATGCATAAATTGAAACTAAACAATCGTAACTCTTACAGCTACAATCAGTGCTAATTTTTTTTTTAAATAGGAACCGGAACTCCCTTTTATGTCATAAAGAAACACTGAAAATATAGTGCAGTAAACAAAAATCTACGTGGGAAAAAGTGCCGCACCACCGCCGTTCTGGTGCGTTCCGCCAGAAAAAATAGACCCTGGTTACAATACAGAACTCCATTATAATTGTTTTGTTTTGTTTTGTTATTAACTAAGCCCCAACGTGTCAAGTCTGAGAATCACTGAGAATGTTCGTTAACCAGTTCAATACACGAGATATGGTGTATAAGTTACTTCCTTGTAATATCAATCAAATAAACATAAGGTAAGAGATTCATATCAGTAATTGATATTCTTCAAATGTCGCCTTGATTAGTAGAATTCTGTAAAGTTAGAACTAAGAATGCGGTGTGAATCCTTTCACCAAATCTAAAAAAAAAAATAACAACATTGTGATATTTTGAAGTACGTTGGTCATTAATCAATAAAACATTTTCAACTACACTTCCAAAGAACATTTTTTTTTTAAGCTTTTCAGGCTAATGTTGTAGTTTTTAATTAAAAGTTTACAATAAATTAACTTAAAACAAGTTAGACTTATTTAAATAAATCTGATATCAGTTTTTTTTTACGTAATAGACCTATATATTATCAATTCACTGGTAAATGTGTACTAATACTTCCTGACGTAAGCAGTTGTATTGATTCTAAAAAAAAAATAAAACTACTGTAGCGAAAGTTCAAGTTAATTAATTATCTAATGACGCAATGGGCTTTTATAGAACGCAAGTGTCTGTTACATTATTGTTCTTCTTTTCATCATTAACCTTTAGCAGTATCGTTAACTTACATTCAGGGCCGTCGTGTCATTTAAGGCACGGTGCTTTAAGCCTAGGGTCCACAAGGCCCTCCCCCCAAAAAAAGTTGTAAAATGAGATTTCAGACATGAGTAATAACTCTTTAATACGGAGCTCCATATTTGAATACAAAAGTGTATTTGAGCACAAGAAAATCACAAAATGGTTATGTTTACTGTATATAACTGAACAATTCTATTTAAACAAGAAAACAATAATATTCAATTGATTTACTATGCTGTGTTCCAGACACTCCATTCTGTGTTCCAGACACTCCGTTCTGTGTTCCGGACACTCCGTTCTGTGTTCCAGACACTCCATTCTGTGTTCCAGACACTCCGTTCTGTGTTTTAGACACTCAGTAATGTGTTCCAGACATTCAGTACCACAGAATATAAATTATGCTCCATTGGGTCGATTGTATTGTTTCTTTTCTTTGTAATACAACTGTTATAGTATATCAATATTTAATAAACTTGTAACTGTATGTCAATATTTTTGTGCTTCACTAATAGAGACAAAATGTCAGTAATAGCGTCATTTTTTTTAGGGCGGCGCGATGTCTGTACTATATTATATGTGCTCAGTTCTATGTTCCATGCACTCAGTTCCGTGTCCTAGACACTAAGTACATTGTCCTAGACACTAAGTACATTGTCCAAGACACTAAATACATTGTCCAAGACACTAAGTACATTGTCCAAGACACTAAGTACATTGTCCAAGACACTAAATACATTGTCCAAGACACTAAGTACATTGTCCAAGACACTAAATACATTGTCCAAGACACTGAGTACATTGTCCAAGACACTAAGTACATTGTCCAAGACACTAAATACATTGTCCAAGACACTAAGTACATTGTCCAAGACACTAAATACATTGTCCAAGACACTAAGTACATTGTCCAAGACACTAAATACTTTGTCCAAGACACTAAGTACATTGTCCAAGACACTAAGTACATTGTCCAAGACACTAAATACATTGTCCAAGACACTAAGTACATTGTCCAAGACACTAAATACATTGTCCAAGACACTGAGTACATTGTCCAAGACACTAAATACATTGTCCAAGACACTGAGTACATTGTCCAAGACACTAAGTACATTGTCCAAGACACTAAATACATTGTCCAAGACACTAAGTACATTGTCCAAGACACTAAATACATTGTCCAAGACACTAAGTACATTGTCCAAGACACTAAATACTTTGTCCAAGACACTAAGTACATTGTCCAAGACACTAAGTACATTGTCCAAGACACTAAGTACATTGTCCAAGACACTAAGTACATTGTCCAAGACACTAAATACATTGTCCAAGACACTGAGTACATTGTCCAAGACACTAAATACATTGTCCTATAGACACTCGGTATTGTGTTCCAGAAATGAGACAACAATATTTTTTTTTTAAATTTCACGGTTCCTCGTTCCATGCTCGCTACTTTTGAGATATATTCTTTTAGTCAGCGGTAGAAGGTAGAATTTGAATGCAGATAGATAGATAGACAGAAAGGCATATTGTGAAAACAGATAGATGGAAATACATATTGTGCATACAGATAAACAGGGAGAAATATTCTGAAGCGGTGGTGAAAGCGGGTAAGAGTCGGAAGAGACCTTGGAGCCAACAGAGCGTCGCTCAAACTACACGTACGATCGCTCACTCCGACGGACGAAATCGCTTAAATCGCTCACTAATTTAGGCCTTAAACAAAAATTTCTTGCTCACTTCATACCACACCTTAGAGGGAACGTTGCTTGGAGCTTCGTGTAGGTTCATGTAATATTTAATAAGAAACATGGACGCGGAAATTGTTGAAATAAGGCATGTCCTTTTGTTTTGTTTTTTTTTTGAATGGTTAAGGGAGGTTGTTCAATTAATGAGCAGGAGACGTTGAATGCACTAATGGAGACTGTCTGTTAATGTACACTCAGCGCACACACACACACACACACACACACACACACAAACACACCTCAGCAAGTATGCAAAGTATGCAAAGTATGCAACAACGGTAAGACACGCACGAGAACAAGCTACAGACAGACAGACAGAAAGACAAATAATAGACGGACGGACGGACGGACGGATAGATAGATAGATAGACAGACAGACAGACAGACAGACAGACAGATAGATAGATAGATAGATAGATAGATAGATAGATAGATAGATAGATAGATAGATAGATAGATAGATAGATAGATAGATAGATAGATAGATACCTGCCGGAAGTAAGTGTGACTTCCGTATTGACACCAAAGTTCGCGCTCCAGTTATTTTTATTCTTTTTTTTTTTTATTATTATTCTTATACATTCTGAAGTTTGTTCACGGTTCTGCTTTTGTATTGTTTGATATAGTTTGCCTAAGTCTCTCTCTTAGGCTCTTTAGTAGTGATATAGTCTGATACACCTGAGTCGGAGATAATAAATACAGTGATGGCGACATTTTTTTATAGTCCATGGTACAGGACTGTGTAAACAGCAATGCGCTGTTTGACACTTCCAGAAATGTGACAGAACATTATCACGGCCTCAGTTGGCGGCCCAAACAGCCCATCATCGTTGCAACATAAAATTATCAAGAATAAATAATTCTAAATCAATTAATTCCCCCCTCAAGTCTCAGGGCCCCTGACGTTTTTGGGGTCCCCCCATCATTCGTCGGCCAGAGGAGATAGGAGGGGTATGCAGGCCCACCGATAGAAATTTCGGGCCCCTGGGCAGGGCTGTCACGCCCCCCCCGTGCTGATAATAATATTTTCAAAAGTTGATTGGCCAGCTCAGTCCGGGCCACTAAAACTCACCGGGCCCCTGGGCATTCGCCCCCTGCCCCCCTCTTGGCGGCACTGGGGGTATTATCGGGCGGTAAGATTGAAATTAAAAAAAAAATTCAAGTTCATTATGATGGGAATCATTCTTATCCCATTGGCCTACTTCTGTCCACACTGACCTACTTCTATCCACACTGACTCACTTCTTTCTACACTGACCTACTTCTGTCCACACTGACCTACTTCTATCCACACTGACTCACTTCTTTCTACACTGACCTACTTCTATCCACACTGACCTACTTCTACCCACACTGACCCACTTCTACCCACACTGACCCACTTCTACCCACACTGACCCACTTCTATCCACACTGACCTACTTCTATCCAACGTCTCTTACAATGGTTTCAACCAACATTTTACGCATAATAAAATTTATGTCTTGATTTTATTCAAAAAAATATTTTTTAAAAAACAATACATAAACATAAGCGTTAAGTCCTTATTGGTTTATAAAAATAAATCTTCACAAAGGATAGGCCTACTTATCAAAAATGTAAAAACCTTATATCCAGTGTTTAATGTTTTGATCAGTACCTGCCTACCTGGGGTACTGTAATTTCAGACTATTTACCGTAAAAAGTGAAATAGTTCACTTCAGCCAGACTTGAATGCGCAGGGGGGGGGAGAGGGGTTTTATGGTAGGTAAACTGAATCAGGAAGCCACGCACTCCCCTCTCTACCCCTCCCCACACACCTCAAGTACACTGTGTACATTACAGATTTATGTTTTTATAATCAGAACAACAAATGGAATAATAAATAATACAGGAGATGAAAGACTAGTGTTGTTTTAGTCCCAGGTCATATTTTAGTTTCAGTTTTTATTTCCCTTTTTCTGTAATAATTTTAGTTTTAGTTTTAGTTCTCGTTGACGAAAAGTCAACATTTTCGTCAACGAGAGGTTTTAGTTTTAGTTTCGTCATTGAAAACAACACTATGAAAGACGATGTCAGGCTTCATCAAATTACACTTGTGTTTGTTAACTGACGGTGGTAGGGAGGGGCCCCTTTGTGTGGAGTATTCATACCTTAGAGGTGCGTGCGGGGGGGGAGGGGCGGCAAGCAAAAGGACATTTTGGGGTCCAAAGCAAAGGATCATTTGGGAGCCGTAGACAAGTTACATTTAAACGGTCTAGGGCCAAGAAATTAAAAGAAATGTCTAGGACGCCACAGCTAATCTTGAGGCCCCCCTTATTATCTTTGACAACAGCGGCCCTTCTGAACATCTTCCAAGCTGCCTCAGGCAGTGGCAGTAGTGGGACCATAGGCAGCGGCCTAGTTAGACAAACTAGAAGGACGTCATTATTTGTGTGTGTGTGTGTGTCTACTACGCCCTGTGAAATACTATAAACTACTGTTTATTATATCACTTTAATGCATTCATGTATCACTTGCAAACTGTTCGGCCCCTTAATCAACAAACTAAAAGTCTCGAAGGGCGTGTGTGGGAGATGGGAAGGAAACCTGCTGTTTTTCTTTCTCTACCGGAAGTGATAAATACTATATGATATTACATTTTTCATACTTCAGTCACGTTTTTTTTTAAAAAAGCGTGTTCTACTGGTCTCTTTGTCATTTGCCCCAGGCAAGTGGTGGCGGACCATTTTTGAGACTGCGTGCCCAAAATTTCAACCAAAGAAAAACATTTATTTATAGCAAAGTGCCACCACTCCAATTAAAATTTAAGGAAGTGATATTTTAGTCGCGTGCCGACTGATGAGGTTCTGCGTGTCGACTGTGGCACGCGTGCCATAGATTCGCCACCACTGCCCTAGACACTCAACTGTATGACCTCACGGGGACAACTAAATACGATGCTAACAGACGTTCCCAGGCGATTTGGCGCCCTAGGCAGTCATCTATTAGGACACCCGCATGAACGTTTTTTTTTTGAAAGTTTTTTTTTCTAAAATTTGGCGCCCCTATCAATTAGGCGCCCTAGGCAGCTGCCTATGCCGCCAATGCCCAGAGCCGGCCCTGATAACATGATCCTCAACAGGCAGTTAGTGTTAGTTTTGATAATAAGTGGGTGTGTAATGTGGGGGGGGGGGTGGAGGCGGAGACTATATTCCCTTGGCTATGAGGCTCACAACCAGGTCAGTTGTGTACAATGAAGTTTAGACAGAATCCCTACCAAGTGGAGCCAATCATTTTAAATGATAAAAAATGAAATAAATAAAAACTCACTCAAAGTCTGATTCGGATCTGAAGTATTAATCTTTGATTCGGATCTGAAGTATTAATCTTTGATTCGGATCTGAAGTATTAATCTTTGATTCGGATCTGAAGTATTAATCTTTGATTCGGATCTGAAGTATTAATCTTTGATTCGGATCTGAAGTATTAATCTTTGATTCGGATCTGAAGTATTAATCTTTGATTCGGATCTGAAGTATTAATCTTCGATTCGGATCTGAAGTATTAATCTTTGATTCGGATCTGAAGTATTAATCTTCGATTCGGATCTGAAGTATTAATCTTCGATTCGGATCTGAAGTATTAATCTTTGATTCGGATCTGAAGTATTAATCTTTGATTCGGATCTGAAATATTAATCTTTGATTCGGATCTGAAGTATTAATCTTCGATTCGGAAGTAGCTACACATGGTGGGTGCCGCCCTCCCCCCGCCCTTTTTTAAAATTAGTCACGTGATTGTTTTAACTAATGTCGGCTTTGGAGCAAATTTTGTGGCAAAAATATGTTGTTTTTTGTGTGTGTGGGCTTTCAATCACTCATGTTCTAACCTGAACAATTCGTAATTCGAACATTGTCATATGGATGACGTTCGTATAATGAGTTATTACGACACTGAACTTAAAAAAAAAATATGCCGCCCTCTCCAGCAGAAGATAAAAGTGCCGCCCCAAGACGGACCGCCCCCCCTCCACCCCCCACATTCATCCCTATTTACGCCACAGGCTGAGACTTTACACTATTACCTTTTTATTCAGAGACACCTGTAGAAAGGTCATTTGTTTACAACAATAAATCTAACAAACAAAAACAAAACTAACAACAGTCCCTGAAAGTTTTTTTTTTTTGTTGTTTGATCCAGCGGTCTCAGTACTCTTAGTGTCATTCTGGGGGGGGGGGGGTGGAGAGAACCTCTTTAATCGGTTGACCCAATTCTACAATTGGTGGTCCCACATCCGGGTTCAACGAGCTGTTAATGTCAGCAGACGTGATTCAACTATAACGATTGAGGCGGTTTTTTTTTTGGGGGGGGGGGGGGAGGGAGGGTATGGCGGAAGTGGGGCGGGGTTCGTTTCATTTGAAAAGTAACAACCTGTCACTCAGGCTGTGGGTACGAGGGCACGTGATTCGTGAGGAATTGGAGGAGGGATGGAGGGGGTCATTACTTATATGATTTGTTTAACTTGTACGTCATAATTCTCTCCCCTTATGATCTGTCGATTTGCAGCAATTATTATTCTAAGCGCTGTGGTGAGGGGTGACTCATGGAAAGACGGAGGATTTTTCAAAAACGTTTGATATCAAGTACTAGGAGGTCATGGGGGGGGGAGGGAGCTAGAGACTAGAAACTTGGAAAAAAAGACAAAAGCTGTTCATATCAAAATATAAAAGAACTTTGTACAGATACAGTTCACTAACCGACTGCCATCCGACCAGGTGATAGTACTTCTGTGAAACACTATGAGAGAAATTCATTGGCTGGGAGCAGATTTAAAGGAGAAAACAAATTGTTGATAGTATCGTGGAGGGTTAAATGGCGCACTAAACGGCGTCAAGGTTTATACAAGCACATTAAACTAAACATTTGCGTGCGCAACATAATAGTTTATACAAGCATATTAAATATGACATTAGTGTGCGCAGCGTAAATGTTTATACAGCATATTAAACATGACATTGGTGTGCGCAGCATAATAGTTTATACAGCATATTAAATATGACATTAGTGTGCGCAGCGTAAATGTTTATACAGCATATTAAATATGACATTAGTGTGCGCAGCGTAAATGTTTATACAGCATATTAAATATGACATTGGTGTGCGCAGCATAATAGTTTATACAAGCACATTAAATATGACATTAGTGTGCGCAGCGTAAAGGTTTATTCGACGCACTTATAGAAACGTTTGTGCGCGTTCTCTAGTAATGTGTATGCGCATTTACAGCTGACCTCGTGCGCACGTGCACACACGAATATGATCCCTGCAAGGGTATGACAATTTTTTAGATTTCCGTACTGTTCGGATTAAGTTTTATCCGTCACCAGGTTTTATGACACATTTTGGAGAGAGAGCAGACGCCAAACACAATGACAGACACAGCACTCCGCACACCTTGCTTTCCATCTAGCCACAAAAATGTCTTTTTGATTCCACGCGTACAAAGCTATAGACATTTGTCACGTGATTTCCTGTTTGTATGTAGCGCTTTTTTAAACAGTTGTCGCCAGCTGTACTGAGAATTGATTTTTTTTTTCTCTTTACTTCAGGTAAATCGAGTTTTTTTCCCCCTTAAACCCTGTGGGGACTTTTGACACCCTCCTCCCAACTCTCTCCCCCAATTTGAAACTTCCTTGTGAGTCAGAAATGAAAATCGTTGGATTTTTCATATTGTCCACTCCTCCCTCCCTGCCACCTTAACTTCCTCATCCTTCTCGGCCTGTTTGTATTAAGGACAAGAGAAAGATAACCCAAATACCAGCAACACCAAGTGACAGATAACCCATACTCCAGCAACATCAAATGACAGACAACCCATACTCTAGCAACATCAAGTGACAGGTAACCCATACTCCAGCAACATCAAGTGACAGACATCCCATACTCCAGCAACATCAAATGTCAGACAACCCATACTCCATCAACATCAAGTGATAGATAACCCATACTCCAGCAACATCACTTGACAGACAACCCATACTCCAGCTACATCAAGTGACAGACAACCCATACTCCAGCAATATCAAGTGACAGACAACACATACTCCAGCAACATCAAGTGACAGATAACCATATTCCAGCAACATCAAGTGACAGACAACATATACTCCAGCAACATCACGTGACAGACAACATATACTCCAGCAACATCAAGTGATAGACAACACAAACTCCAGCTACATCAAGTGACAGACAACATATACTCCAGCAACATCACTTGACAGACAACCCATACTCCAGCTACATCAAGTGACAGACAACACATACTCCATCAACACCAAGTGACAGACAACACAAACTCCAGCTACATCAAGTGACAGACAACACATACTCCAGCAACATCAAGTGACAGACAACACATACTCCATCAACACCAAGTGACAGACAACACATACTCCATCAACATCAAATGACAGACAACACAAACTCCAGCTACATCAAATGACAGACAACACAAACTCCAGCTACATCAAGTGACAGACAACCTATACTCCATTAACAACGTGTCAAAAGAAGAGAAGAAATCAATTGATCGTGCACCCCATCAGTTGCCTCATGCTACACCGCCACCCCCTCCTCTCCCTTTCTCCTCCTTAGCGAAAGAAGCCACGGACAATGAACCAAAGGCTGGGTCGAGGGGTGAAGGGGAGGGGAGGAAGGACGCCATTTTTAATTTGAGATCGCTTCCTGCATCATCCTTAAATATCCTGGTCCTTTATTCCTTTAACTAGCGGTCAAGTTCTCAATGAGGAATAAATAGAAACAGTTACGCACGTGGGGAAACATGGTCCGGCTGCAAGACCTGCTCGACTGTTGACATGAGAGCTCCCGGATGTAATCCTCGTTGATAACCAGGTGAAAGGGACACACACACACACACACGCACACACACAAGTGATAGTGTTGTAAGGAAACTTAGTACATGTATAACTTATCCATTTCATATGGTGTCTTTTTATCGCTTCAACTATGTGACCTGAAGCACCCCATACGGCAGACGGCCAAAAGGTCACACACAAAAAAAAAATTTTCAATTAAATTCTAGATCCGGGATCATTAGTTAGTTCACTCTCTGTGTTATTGTTGGTTTTATTTTTTACCTTTTCGTAAAGAACAGGAACATCCGGCATCTACATTTGGCCGACAAAATATTTAATTTGGTCGACAGATAAATAAATTTGGTTGTCAGCCAGTTTATGCTGCCTTCATATAATTAGGTTTGATCGTACATGCATTTAAAATCTGGCAGTATCTCTAATTGAGTTCGTCTGCAAGTTATTTTTTTTTTTATCACAGAATATAAATTATACAGAGCGAGCATCGTCCTTTTAAATTGACATTTTTGAAAGCCGCCATATTTGTTATGGTTGTTTTTGTGTGGTATTGCAAACCGATTTGTTAGTTGCGACACAATTTATAAATTATAATAATATAAATGGTATCATTATTAGAAGACTTATTAAATATCGATTCACCTACCGGGTGATATATATTCCGTGCTTATAACCAAAGCCATACCTGGCAATTGTGGCGCCCTATGCGAGATACATTTTTTTTTGGCGCCCTTCTTCCAATCTGAAAATACATTTTACAAGCTTTCTTTCTATGGCTCTTCCTAGTTTTGCGCCCTGTGTCTTCGCAAAACACACCCTCATATCTTGGCTACTGCATATAACTACATGTATAGATTAGGAATCGCGCGCATCATGTGTTTTGTGACGCACCATATAGAAATTTTCTCATGAGTTTTCATCTGTTTTGTTTACAACAGAAAAAGACATTATTAAAATTATTTTTAGCACGTGAAAACAGGTAATAACATATATATATATATATATTACAGTAAAGTGTTTGTATTGTTATATAAGGGAAAAAATATGTATCTATCGTTGTTTACATTAGTAGAAAAACAAAAACAAAAGCAAGTACCCTCTACTAAGTCGTCTTTTGTCTGCGTGTCTGACTTAAAAGTTGGGAATAAAACTGTAGAAATTAGTTCTTAGTTTTATTTACTTAGTTTCCATAGAAACAGTAGAAGTCTCATCGTAGATACAATAGTTACTACCATGGTTGCTACTGTAAGTGACGTCAGACTAAGGTTATTTAAAAATTTAGTCCAGGAATAGAAGTCCTGAAATGCGAAAAAAAAAATTAAATAAGCATAATCAGATATACAGTTTATGAGGTTAAAGACTCCACAAGGGTGAGAACTTCAGTGGCGGGGGGGGGCTTTCCTTAAAAAGTAAACTGGAGTGATGTAGCATGCAAAGTTTCGTATTTCAGAATAATGTCGAGGCGTTGCGTTAAAACGAGAAGGCGCAATGCACATGTTGTAATCAAACCACGAGCTGATTACAGAGTGGCACGTTTAAACATTCTGTCAACACTATCATCATACAATATCACAGACATAGTTTACATCTCGGTTTACCTTTGTCGAACTGTGTGCAGTTAAAACAACAACAAACCAGGTTTATTAACTCCCGACCGTGGGGAAACGGTTGGTTGTTTGGAGTTGGGGGCGTTGTATGTCGACTGGAAGGTTTTTCGGGTTTGATCCCTTTGAACGGACATGGGAAATTTTTTTCTAGGCCCAGGTTTGAGTTCCCGAGATTAAAAAGGGAAGGCATTGGCACTGAGCTCTGTCCCCTACCTATACCCTCAATGAATTCACTCCATACCCACTGCACTCTCTCCTCCCGCTCAATCCATTGTGGGGTAAGGATGGATAAAAAACGTCCTATTATGGGCTTATTTCATCCTTACAGGGACTTCATATTCTTCATGGATAGATAGATAGATAGATAGAGAGATATATAGATAGATAGATAGATAGATAGATAGATATAGATAGATAGATAGATAGATGGATGGATAGAGAATACGGCTATATGGTGATATATGTCATGGCATCGTTGTGTGTACTACTCCATGCAAAGCGCTCGACTATCGACCTGAGGGTACCTGGTTTGATCTCCCGTGAGGACCAGTTGATCCATTCCAGGGTGTTTCATGGTTCAAGTCCCCCTTTATATCTCCCGTGGTACCTCCAAGACCATTGCACTATCGGCTATGGTGGGGGGGGGGTGAAAGAAGGGCGTCTTTTAAACAACGCCATTCGTGGTTTATAGGATCTGAGAGATCTCATCTCACCCTTTCTGTGGACTTCATACACCCACTTGGCATTTGATTATAGATAGAAGTTAATATTTGAAATGGCCCGCTTTATCAACAGGGGCCACAGACGGAAATGCGGCGTAATTATTGGTTTGCGGCGAAAAAAAAACGTTTCGACTAAGCGCCCCTCCCCCCCTTGTTAAAGGTGGGTGGGCCGGTACCTAGTTTTCGTATCCATGACGACCACTCTGTGTACATTGATGCACAACATATTCCAAGTTCTAGCCCCGTGTAGTAATTTTTTTTATATACATTTAATTTAACTTAACCGAGTTGTCATTACTCCCTACAATGTGTTCTATGACCCCATCGCGTTCCAAATAATATGAAATTGACTCTGGTCCTTCGAAACCCCCCCCCCCAGTACTGGGATCCATCTAGGCAACAACGCAAACCTTTCACACGGGTCTATTTACTTCACATTGTCACATTTTTCATACGTCTCACCACTCAGCCGACTTTCCCCCCGCCCCTCCGGTCAAATATTCAGGTCAAGTATCTCAATCCGTTTGCTGTTAACGGTCTGTAGCTTTAGGATTTATTGTTGAGGACAGTTTTTCCCCCTCACCCAAGAACAAAGGGAAATAACGTTGCTTTTTTCGAATCTTCCTGAATCTGGTCAAATATTCTCTCCCTTTTTCTAGTTCCGCATTACCGTTCTAAAGCCGCGCTGAGGAGACATGACTACAGGCAACACACCCTGCTAGAGTTTGGTGGTCAGCTGAGCCCTGAGTCACGAAGGACCATTTAAAGAACTTTCTACTGTCTACGTCTCGAGGTTACCAATAACTTAAGGATTCATACTGCGCAGATCAAATGAATCACTCTCTGATCCAGTCAGTTCAAATCTACGATCTTTTAGATCAAAGAAAAAGGTATAACACACCTTGTGTGACAAGAGAATGTGATGGTGTAATGTTGCACACCTTGTGTGACAAAGAGAATGTGATGGTGTAATGTTGCACACCTTGTGTGACAAGAGAATGTGATGGTGTAATGTTGCACCCTTATGTGACAAGAGAATGTGATGGTGTAAATGTTGCACACCTTGTGTGACAAGAGAATGTGATGGTTTAATGTTACACCCTTATGTATACAAGAGAAATATGATGGTAACGTTGCACACCTTGTATAAAAGAAAATTCTGATTGATGTTAGTAATGTCCATTAAATTGAACTTCATTCTGGCTGTAAAATGAGTGTTGGGTTTGAATTATTTAAATTTTCATTCTATTTGGCGGACATAGATCGAATTCCACGAACTTTTACCCACCCCAATATCACCTTTCCCTGTATCAAACTCACGCCATTGGACTTCCTTCTAGATAATTACATACCAGGATTTATTATTTCATGCTGCGCCGTGTGCTTCACTCTGTGTTATTATTATTTGTTATTTTAAAGTCCCTGTAAGGATGAGATGAAGATCTCGTGATCCTATAAACCACTAATTCATCTTTCATCCTTCTTTCAACCTCAAACATACCGTAATGTGCGATGACCATGTAGGCGCCACGGGGAGACATGGGTAGGTGACTGAACTCGCTGGGATACGAACTAGTAATCAGCATGCGGGGGGGGGGGGGCATGGTGGGGAGGGGGAGTCACAATCAAAACTAGAGCGAGTCACCGACTTCACATCAATTGTACTCACCGTTTTACAGTTCCATTTTTAGAATCATTCTCAGGGTCGTAGCTAGTAGAAGTTCTTGAGCACCCTGACTATTTGGGGCCCATCTGCTCCCCCCCCGCCCCCACCTTTTCCCCCAAACACGATCAAGTAAAAATAAAACTATACAGATATAATTCGAAAGCGATGCCTTAACTTAAGACTAATTAATGCAACGCCGTGAGCTTACAGTGACCTATTAGTCCAGCTGATAGTATCACCAAGAAAATGGGGGGGGGGTGGTACGGCCCGTCGCTATAAAGGTGTGTCCAACCCCTATGGTGATTATCTCCTCCACTTGACCTTTACAGATACAAAAAAAAAAGGTCTTAATTTGGGTTGGGTATCACCTGTCGCTAATGGTCAAAGTGTGACGTCAATGGTCAAAGTGTGACGTCAATGGTCAAAGTGTGATGTGATTGGTCATCATTTGCCGAGGCTAAATAGTGAAAAGGTCATAATAATAAAAAAAAACTCTGCTAGAAGGTGGATAAATCATGGAGTACAAACTAAAGGATCAACCCTCCTCCTCCCCCCCCAGGGTGTATCTAGCAGCACAGTGATGGGAATGAAGGGGGCGCCACTTAATGAGTGACAAACAGGGGGGGGCTTGCGATATTACTCCCCAGTGTGGCTCAAGTATTCGAACTTAACCACCTTCCTAAATCATTTGTGTGAAGTTATAGATTTCGCTACTGATTTTACGGGAAACGTTTATTCATCTCTGTTCTTTTCCGTCTATAACGAGGGGTCGGCAACCTGCGGCTCGCGAGCCGCGTGCGCGCTCTTTCGATGTCAAATTGCGGCCTTCCAGTTCATTGCGCAAATACCATAATATTGAAAGAACAATTTGAGTGACTCTTTAAAAACTGAGAAAATTGTAAATTATAACATTTGGCTCTTCCATCTCAAAAGGTTGCCGACCCCTGGTCTATAACATAAAAGTTGGGGTAAAACAATTAAAAGATCTTCATCAGTTTGGTTCTAATTATTTTTCAGAGACTGGCGCGTGGGTTGGCTAACTACAATTTGAGAGCCATCGCTATAGGGGGGGGGGCGCGAGGGGGGGTGGGATTTAACTCAACAAAACAAGGTCGAACAATAATTAGTTGTTTATTGAATTGTTTATTTGAAAGTAATTAAAAGAAATGAAAACAGGGGGGGGGGGGTGACACAGGTGATGGGAATAAAAAAAATAATAACAACTTTAAATTGAGAAGAAAATGAAACATTGAAAAAATATATATTAAAACAAACGCCTAGCAGTGATGTCACGTGAGGATAGTCAAACAGAACTTGGCTACAGCGTGAACACCAATGTCACACAATATGACAGGTAAGGTGTCAGTAATTTGACATGCGGTGTCACGTGAGGGAGGGGGGGGGACAAATAACGTTTTCACAAAGTGCTAGATGGTCTGAGTCGGAGAAGGAGAGGGGTGCAGGTGGGTGGGGTTATAACAAAAAAAAATATGACGAAGTGTGCATGTGTGTGTGTGTCCTGGTTTGTTAATCAGGAGAGGCTCTATTGAATGGAAAGGAGTCGTAGTGCGATTGTACAGATGACCTAGTATGGTACGAAATGTGATGACTGGTTGTTGGAATGTGACATCTTAATTTATAAATGAAACAAAACAAACTCTGTTATACGTGTCAGTATTAGAAAGTGACAATTATTATTTTTTTTTTTATATTTATGACAATGATTTTTTTTTAGTCGTGACAGTTTAGTTAATGTGGCAATTTGTGGCAAGATGTGGTAATATGTGGCAATTTGTGGCAAGATGTGTTCATATTTGGCGGCTTGGTTTAGTGACAAAACGGTTTATATTTCAGGCAGCGAGATAAACTATATGAGGTGGCATTGTGGAATATTTAACCGCGATGTGTTATCATCTTAATACATAATCTTACAAGTCCGTTAGGCGAGATTGATTTAGATATATATATATATATATATATATATATATATATATATATATTGATTTGTTACGTGTGACGTAACACAGTCTGAGTGACTCTTTGAACAAACAACAAATTGTACAAGTGATTGGTCCGTGAGAGTGATGACATATCAACAATGAGTCGTTTTTGTTATAAGTTGAGTTTAGGACCCGTACTTGCAGTGAAGAAGATAGTCGCACCAGACACTGGTGTATCCAGGGCCGTTTTACGGGAGCCTGGGACTATAAAGCCCCCCCCCCCAACCCACCCACCCCCACACCCAATATTTTTGTTCACGTCATTTGTGGAAAATAAAATATAATTTAAAAAAAAACATTTTATGATTAATTTAAAACGACAAACAGAGAATTGGTGTATTTGTACACCTTTCAGTTTACTATTCATGTGGTAATAGTACTGGATATTTCTGTGACTACTTTAAACTATAATGAGTAAAAAATAAAAATATTAAATTTGTTGAGGTATTTGACATTATGGGATGGCTGGACTTAAAAGTTCTCATTTCTGTGAAACCAGCGACAAGTCATGACATTGTAGACATATGTGACATGTGGGTATGTGTGTGTGTGTGTGTGTGTGTGTGTGATTCGCGACATGAGGAGAGTAAGAAGAAACGAAATAAAACTGGGATGACATCAACGCTTTTTTTTTTAAAATAAGAACGGATGTGCTGAAATGAAATGACACTTTCCATGACGCCTGCGAGGTATAATAATTGTGCACGCGCGTATATTAATATCTGGATATAAAAAATAATAACAGATCGCTATTAAGATTAATCTCAACCCTAACATACAGAATGTCAGACACGCGCGTGGCAGAGTGACTCAACAAATACAACAACAAAAAATAAAAAAATCATACTAGGTTCTCAAAGACAGCTGCCCAATATCAATATCAGTTTGAGAACACATGGTGAAATAAAGACACACGCTGTCATTGTTTGTTTGTTTGTTTTTTATGTTCAGGGGCGGAATAAGGTTGGGGAGGGGGGGGGGTGAGTTGTGTGATGAATAGGCGTGTACATCTGTGAGCATAGGGAGGGTGGGGGGGTGACGAATTATGACCAAATGTATGGTGGGTGTGTGGGTGGGGAAATGGTCCGGTGATGCACAACCAAAGTATATTTCATGAACGGAGAGGAGGAAAGGGGGGGGGAAGATGTGGGTAAGGGGGGCTAATGCTCAAATGTCACTAGCACCCACCCTAACCCGCCCCCCTGATTGATACTGAGGTATATGGTATATTTATACTACATGTATATGTGCGTGTGTGTGTGTGCTTGTTGATGTGGGGTATCTACACACACAGTTAAAGTCATCATACTATTGTAATCTTCTGTCTGTCTGTCTGTATTATAAGTGACCCACATGAATGAGCGGGTACCAGATTGAGATTCTGGGTGGGTACCCAAAGGCCAGACCATGGGGAATACTAAACCGATTAAGTAAAGGGGGGGGAGCGCCCCTGAGGCCCCAAATAATAAAGAGCCCCCCCACCCAAGCAGCGAATAACACAGAAAATTATCATTTTAATTCTTGTACTTTATTAAGTGCCCCCTACATACATATATTCGCCTCTGGGGTGTGGTGGGGGGGGAGAGGGTCCTGTAACAATTATCCAGTCTTCTATGAGCAAAATAATAAGATAAACAGAAATTAGATCCAACGGGATCATGATAATATTAATTGTCATATTAACGGAAAAGTAAGGTCCTTGGTTTAATAACTGGGAGGTTGTGGGGGGGGGGGGGGGTACAGATTGAGAAAGTGGAGAATACAGTGATGTACAAAAGTATTTTTTTTTTTACAGTGAATTAAGAAAATTACTACCCAGGACTGCAGTTCGTAGCCTATAAATTAAATCGTCTTGATGTTTGTCCAGATTGTGCAGCGAGAACCAAAAGAAAAACAAAAAAAAAACATTTTAAACCAAAAAGGAATCAGGCAAAAAGAATAAATTCTTCACTCCAGTAAAATGGCCTTCAGTCAGTGGATCTCAAAGTGTGTTCTGACAAACTTTTATTTACTTAAGTCGCGACAAAAATTTAGAAATTAATCGATGGAACATCTGTTTGTGCATAAGTACAATTCTACTCCTCTGTTGGACAAACAAATAAAATGTGTTACTCGGTAAAAAAAAATATTAAAATTTATTTATAAAGTCAATGACGCTTTATGAGGGTGGAGGGGAGGTGGGCGAGGCGGTTGTCGTAAAATTTTGAGAATCATTGTCCGAAGCCATTCCCCCTTGTGAGACATAGCTGGCTTAATAACGGCAGGATAGGGTCGGTGGACGGTCGGGGGTTCGATTTGTTTTTTTCTTGCGATCAGTTCAAATATAGGGACAGGTGCAGTGCTTACTGATGGCCTGGGTATGTGACTTTAATTTTGTTTTAACTTTTAAAAATAAAATATTATAATTTAAAGCGGGGTGGGGGGGGGGTGTTCTATAATAAGTTGGACGGAGGTTCCCAAATTGAGGGGATGGGGGGGGAGAGAAACTTGAGCTTTTTTAATTTAATTCTTCCAGACCAGCGCCCTTATTTTTAAAAACTTTATTTACTTTTGAGATAGACAGACAACAGTGACAGACAACAGTGACAGACAACAGTGACAGACCACAGTGACAGACAACAGTCTGGTATGTAATAGACAGACAACAGTCTGGTATGTAATAGACAGACAACAGTCTGGTATGTAATAGACAGACAACAGTCTGGTATGTAATAGACAGACAACAGTCTGGTATGTATTAGACAGACAACAGTCTGGTATGTAATAGACAGACAACAGTCTGGTATGTAACTTAATCACTTTAAAAAAACATAAAATGATAGAAAATGAACCAAAAAAAAAATGTACAAAGAATAGCATGGCTGCCCTTCAAAAAAGTTTGTTATATTTTTATGAAAACAAATTGTGTTGATATATTTTCCTGCCAGAATGAAGATAAGAAATCTGTAAGGCACAAGGACTGGAGCGATACAACTCCAACCAGGAAGTCTGTGAAACTGTACAGGGAGTAGAGTAAACAATGTTTCACTGTTCAAGACTTTTGCTGCATTTAATAAAATAACCCAGACGTGACATTTGCCTAAAAATGAAGGGGGATGTACTAAAAAAAGGTCTCAATGTCCTTAGTACATGGTCCAACTACAAGGTCCTAGTACATGGTCCTACTATACTGTGCTACCACATGGTCCTAGTACAAGGTCCTCGTTTGATGGACCTAGTACAAGCCTACAAGGTCCTAGTACATGGTCCAACTACAAGGTCCTAGTACATGGTCCTAGTACAAGGTCCTAGTACATGGTCCAACTACAAGGTCCTAGTACAAGGTCTTCGTACATGGTCCAACTACAAGGTCCTAGTACATGGTCCTAGTACAAGGTCCTAGTACATGGTCCTACTACAAGGTCCTAGTACATGGTCCAACTACAAGGTCCTAGTACATGGTCCTACTATTCTAAAGGTCCTAGTACATGGTCCAACTACAAGGTCCTAGTACATGGTCCTACTATACTGTGCTACCACATGGTCCTAGTACAGTCTCGTACAAGGACCTAGTACAAGGTCCTACCACAAGGTCCTAGTACATGGTCCAACTACAAGGTCCTAGTACATGGTCCTAGTACAAAGGTCCTAGTACATGGTCCAACTACAAGGTCCTAGTACAAGGTCTTCGTACATGGTCCAACTACAAGGTCCTAGTACATGGTCCTAGTACAAGGTCCTAGTACATGGTCCCTACTACAAGGTCCTAGTACATGGTCCAACTACAAGGTCCTAGTACATGGTCCAACTACAAGGTCCTAGTACATGGTCCTACTATAAGGTCCTAGTACATGGTCCAACTACAAGGTCCTAGTACATGGTCCTACTATACTGTGCTACCACATGGTCCTAGTACAAGGTCCTCGTACATGGACCTAGTACAAGGTCCTACCACAAGGTCCTAGTACATGGTCCAACTACAAGGTCCTAGTACATGGTCCTAGTACAAGGTCCTAGTACATGGTCCAACTACAAGGTCCTAGTACAAGGTCTTCGTACATGGTCCAACTACAAGGTCCTAGTACATGGTCCTAGTACAAGGTCCTAGTACATGGTCCTACTACAAGGTCCTAGTACATGGTCCAACTACAAGGTCCTAGTACATGGTCCAACTACAAGGTCCTAGTACATGGTCCTACTATAAGGTCCTAGTACATGGTCCAACTACAAGGTCCTAGTACATGGTCCTACTACAAGGTCCTAGTACATGGTCCAACTACAAGGTCCTCGTACATGGTCCTACTACAAGGTCCTAGTACATGGTCCAACTACAAGGTCCTAGTACATGGTCCAACTACTAGGTCCTAGTACATGGTCCAACTACAAGGTCCTAGTACATGATCCACTATAGGGTGCTACCACAGGCTCCTAGTACAAGGTCCTCTTACATGGTCCTAGTACATGGTCCAACTACAAGGTCCTAGTACAAGGTCCTAGTACATGGTCCAACTACAAGGTCCTAGTACAAGGTCCTAGTACATGGTCCTACTACAAGGTCATAGTACATTGAACCTACTACAAGGTCCTAGTACATGGTCCTACTACAAGGTCCTAGTACATGGTCCAACTACAAGGTCCTACTACAAGGTCCTAGTATATGGTCCAACTACAAGGTCCTAGTACATGGTCCTACTACAAGGTCCTACTACAAGGTCCTAGTACATGGTCCAACTACAAGGTCCTAGTACATGGTCCTACTACAAGGTCCTAGTACATGGTCCAACTACAAGGTCCTAGTACAAGGTCCTCGAAGATGTCCTAGTACAAGGTCCTACCACAGGGTCCTAGTACATAGACCTACCACAAGGTCCTGCCACAAGGTCCCTCCAAGTTATTATTCGCATGTCACGACGTGCGCACAACTCGACAAGCCTACACACATTTCAACAGAGCACACAAATGTTTCAATTAGTGGGGGGGGGGGGGCTTTCTGTCGTCCTGTTGCGCGCTTAGATATTTTAATTTCCTCCTAATTTAGTTGCGCACTGCCACTACATGGGGTAAATAGGATGATCACCAGGTGTGTGTGTGTGTGTGTGTGTGTCACCGAATGTGTGTGTGTGTGTCACCGAATGTGTGTGTGTTGCCTCAATTAAAGCGAAAGTATAAACATAAAGTACTCAAATCGTGTGTAAATAACATAACTTATATAAGCCAGGTACTCACCCTTACGGCCTACTAAGGGCCAGCCATAATAGTATGGGGGGGCCCAATTAGGGACAATCATGGTTAGCCCCATGCTGGAAATATACGCACTGTTGGTGCAATGGAAAGGGCCTTCGCCCAAATTTGAGGGAAAATTTTGTCAAATTTGGTTAAGACCCGCAGCACTGGTGTAGGTGTAATCAAAAACAAATTAAAAGTCCAATGAACAAAAATATGACATGTACAATTTAGGATAACATGTGAATGGGAATTTAAAAAAAAAAATTCTTTGCAAAGCAGAAAGAGACACCATACAGATGGGAGACAACATAAAGAAATTACAACATTAAAAATAATAGGTATTATATAGAGAAACATATTATTGAAATGTTTTGATGAAAGGAACATACAGGTGCAGGAGAGTTTAAAAAAAAAAATAATTGACATAAAATCATATTAACATTTTGTAAAGAAAATATTGCTAGACATAAGAAAGATATACATATCAAAATATAAATTTTAATTTCAAATGTTAAAATAAAGGGGTTGGCACATTATTAAAAATACAGTGACAGGGGAAGTCCCAGTTTCCGCACTCCTGCTGCGTCCCACCACCTCAGGGCAACCCCTCCACCGCGCTTCAGTTCACACCACCCCCACTGATCAGCTAAATGTCCTGAAATGTTCCATCATGTAAAATTCAAATCTCAGAAAGTAGTCAAGAGTTTCCCATAAAAAAAATAATTCTAAAAATGTTTGTATTCATTATTTATGCTGTGGTCCCTAAGTAACTGGAACCTAAGAAAGTAGATAATGGTCCATAACTCACATTCATATATTATGCTTTACCTTCACACTATCTCTTTAATTTTAAAATAAAAAAGAAATTCAATTAATTTTCAAAAAAATCTTTTTGGCCGGGGGGGGGGTACCTGATTGTCTTCCCCTTTCGCCCCAATCCAGATGTTCCAAGTTATCTTAGAAAAAAAATCTGGGTCTGTCAATCTGAGTGTTTTTATTTCATGAACATAATTAACACAGTCCAATGATTGGGGCAGCTGAATGCAGATTCAAGTCAACAATATTTTACTGCAAACTTTTTTTTTTTTTATTTAACCTCATTATTTGCAATTATACATTACATATTTCGAGGATTAACAAAATGATGCAGAGCTATTGTCGCATGAATTCTTTATACTATATTTATATTTGTCAGTGTCTTGTGTGGATCCAGTTAAAAAAAAAAATCTAAACAAAAACACTGCGTTAAGAACTTGAAATCGTGTAACACAGTCGGAGTTACTACAGTGGTCAGGGAATTATTGCTCAAAGAAGCGAAGCTGCTTTTTAAGTGTTTGGGGGGGGGGGGGCTCAGGCAGATACCTTTAGCAATATTTAGGAGCCCTAAGCAAAAGAACCCATGAGTATGTAAATGTATATTTTCATAAAAAAAAAAAAACCACAACATCCATTACACAAATTTTTTTGCGGAAGGAGAAAATGTGTAAATAAAAACAGAAAATATAGATCCCTGCGATAATTTACAATTCTGTGATAGTATATATATAAATATTTTATAAAATTCACTATATACAAATATACATAAAATTGAGTTATCAATGAACAATTTCAAGAAGGAAAAAATAAAACAAAAAATGAGTTATGAAGTTTATACTTGGATTCATTGATGGCATAAAACACGCATTTAAAAAAAAAGGTGACAGAATACAGCAGATCGGAAAAAAAAAAAAATTACAATAAAACAAACAACGTATGAAATATTTATTTAATAACGTAATTTTCCGATTTAAAAATTAAAAAAAAAAACAAAATGTAAAATGTGTATATAGAGAAACTATATTGCTGCAATAACATTAAATACCGAGTATTTAAAAATCATAACTTTTGTACAGAGAGAAAAAAAAATACACCACTGGCCTAAATCTGACAATATGATAAAATCTATGTTTATAGACATACATATACTGAGGTATAAGGTATAAATGGCATTTACATTATACATACCTATACTCTACATTATATATACCTATACTGAGGTATAAGATACAATCCAATGTAACTGTCATATATATTATGCAAATTTTATATTGAGGTAAGCGATTTCAAGTTCTTAACGCAGTGTTTTTGTTTGATTTTTTTTTAACTGGATCCACACAAGACACTGACAAATATAAATATAGTATAAAGAATTCCAATAAATCCTCGAAATATGTAATGTATAATTGCAAATAATGAGGTTAAATAAAAAAAAAAAAAGTTTGCAGTAAAATATTGTTGACTTGAATCTGCATTCAGCTGCCCCAATCATTGGACTGTGTTAATTATGTTCATGAAATAAAAACACTCAGATTGACAGACCCAGATTTTTTTTCTAAGATAACTTGGAACATCTGGATTGGGGCGAAAGGGGAAGACAATCAGGTACCCCCCCCCCGGCCAAAAAGATTTTTTTGAAAATTAATTGAATTTCTTTTTTATTTTAAAATTAAAGAGAAGTGTGATGGTACATTATATAATGTGAGTCATGGACCTATTTCTACTTTAGGTTCTGTTAATCGGGGATCACAGTATAAATACGAAATACAAACATTTTTAGAATTATTTTTTTTATGGGTAACTCTTGACTACTTTCTGAGATTTGAATTTTACATGATGGAACATTTCAGGACATTTAGCTGATCAGTGGGGGGTGGTGTCCTGAAGCGGTGGAGGGTGTTGCCCTGAGGCGGTGGACGGTGGTGCGGAAACTGGGACTTCTGTCACTGTATTTTTAATAATGTGCCAACCCCTTTATTTTAACATTTGAAATTAAAATTTATATTTTGATATGTATATCTTTCTTATGTCTAGCAATATTTTCTTTACAAAATGTTAATATGATTTTATGTCAATTATTTTTTTTTTAAATCCTCCTGCACCTGTATGTTCCTTTCATCAAAACATTTCAATAATATGTTTCTCTATATAATACCTATTATTTTTAATGTTGTAATTTCTTTATGTTGTCTCCCATCTGTATGGTGTGTCTTTTGCTTTGCAAAGAATTTTTTTTTTTTTAAATTCCCATTCACATGTTATCCTAAATTGTACATGTCATATTTTTGTTCATTGGACTTTTAATTTGTTTTTGATTACACCTACACCAGTGCGCGGGTCTTAACCAAATTTGACAAAATTTTCCCTCAAATTTGGGCGGGCCCTTTCCATTGCACCAACAGTGCGTATATTTCCAGCATGGGGCTAACCATGATTGTCCCTAATTGGGCCCCCCCCATACTATTATGGCTGGCCCTTGCCGTAAGGGTGAGTACCTGGCTTATATAAGTTATGTTATTTACACACGATTTGAGTACTTTATGTTTATACTTTCGCTTTAATTGAGGCAACACACACACATTCGGTGACACACACACACATTCGGTGACACACACACACACACACACACACCTGGTGATCATCCTATTTACCCCATGTAGTGGCAGTGCGCAACTAAATTAGGAGGAAATTAAAATATCTAAGCGCGCAACAGGACGACAGAAAGCCCCCCCCCCACTAATTGAAACATTTGTGCGCTCTGTTGAAATGTGTGTAGGCTTGTCGAGTTGTGCGCACGTCGTGACATGCGAATAATAACTTGGAGGGACCTTGTGGCAGGACCTTGTGGTAGGTCTATGTACTAGGACCCTGTGGTAGGACCTTGTACTAGGACCATCTTCGAGGACCTTGTACTAGGACCTTGTAGTTGGACCATGTACTAGGACCTTGTAGTAGGACCATGTACTAGGACATTGTAGTTGGACCATGTACTAGGACCTTGTAGTAGGACCTTGTAGTAGGACCATGTACTAGGACCTTGTAGTTGGACCATATACTAGGACCTTGTAGTAGGACCTTGTAGTTGGACCATGTACTAGGACCTTGTAGTAGGACCATGTACTAGGACCTTGTAGTAGGTTCAATGTACTATGACCTTGTAGTAGGACCATGTACTAGGACCTTGTACTAGGACCTTGTAGTTGGACCATGTACTAGGACCTTGTACTAGGACCTTGTAGTTGGACCATGTACTAGGACCATGTACGAGGACCTTGTACTAGGAGCCTGTGGTAGCACCTTATAGTAGGACCATGTACTAGGACCTTGTAGTTGGACCATGTACTAGGACCTAGTAGTTGGACCATGTACTAGGACCTTGTAGTTGGACCATGTACTAGGACCTTGTAGTAGGACCATGTACGAGGACCTTGTAGTTGGACCATGTACTAGGACCTTGTAGTAGGACCATGTACTAGGACCTTGTAGTTGGACCATGTACTAGGACCTTATAGTAGGACCATGTACTAGGACCTTGTAGTTGGACCATGTACTAGGACCTTGTAGTTGGACCATGTACTAGGACCTTGTAGTAGGACCATGTACTAGGACCTTGTACTAGGACCATGTACTAGGACCTTGTAGTTGGACCATGTACGAAGACCTTGTACTAGGACCTTGTAGTTGGACCATGTACTAGGACCTTGTACTAGGACCATGTACTAGGACCTTGTAGTTGGACCATGTACTAGGACCTTGTGGTAGGACCTTGTACTAGGTCCATGTACGAGGACCTTGTACTAGGACCATGTGGTAGCACAGTATAGTAGGACCATGTACTAGGACCTTGTAGTTGGACCATGTACTAGGACCTTATAGTAGGACCATGTACTAGGACCTTGTAGTTGGACCATGTACTAGGACCTTGTAGTTGGACCATGTACTAGGACCTTGTAGTAGGACCATGTACTAGGACCTTGTACTAGGACCATGTACTAGGACCTTGTAGTTGGACCATGTACGAAGACCTTGTACTAGGACCTTGTAGTTGGACCATGTACTAGGACCTTGTACTAGGACCATGTACTAGGACCTTGTAGTTGGACCATGTACTAGGACCTTGTGGTAGGACCTTGTACTAGGTCCATGTACGAGGACCTTGTACTAGGACCATGTGGTAGCACAGTATAGTAGGACCATGTACTAGGACCTTGTAGTTGGACCATGTACTAGGACCTTATAGTAGGACCATGTACTAGGACCTTGTAGTTGGACCATGTACTAGGACCTTGTAGTAGGACCATGTACTAGGACCTTGTACTAGGACCATGTACTAGGACCTTGTAGTTGGACCATGTACGAAGACCTTGTACTAGGACCTTGTAGTTGGACCATGTACTAGGACCTTGTACTAGGACCATGTACTAGGACCTTGTAGTTGGACCATGTACTAGGACCTTGTGGTAGGACCTTGTACTAGGTCCATGTACGAGGACCTTGTACTAGGACCATGTGGTAGCACAGTATAGTAGGACCATGTACTAGGACCTTGTAGTTGGACCATGTACTAGGACATTGAGACCTTTTTAGTACATCCCCTTCATTTTTAGGCAAATGTCACGTCTGGGTTATTTTATTAAATGCAGCAAAAGTCTTGAACAGTGAAACATTGTTTACTCTACTCCCTGTACAGTTTCACAGACTTCCTGGTTGGAGTTGTATCGCTCCAGTCCTTGTGCCTTACAGATTTCTTATCTTCATTCTGGCAAGGAAAATATACAACACAATTTGTTTTCCTAAAAATATAACAAACTTTTTTGAAGGGCAGCCATGCTATTCTTTGTACATTTTTTTTTTTGGTTCATTTTTCTATCATTTTATGTTTTTTTAAAAGTGATTAAGTTACATACCAGACTGTTGTCTGTCTATTACATACCAGACTGTTGTCTGTCTAATACATGCAGACTGTTGTCTGTCTATTACGCATACCAGACTGTTGTCTGTCTATTCACGTGCCGGGCTGTTGTCTATCTATTACATACCAGACTGTTGTCTGTCTATTACATACCAGACTGTTGTCTGTCACTGTGGTCTGTCACTGTTGTCTGTCACTGTTGTCTGTCACTGTTGTCTGTCTATCTCAAAAGTAAATAAAGTTTTTAAAAATAAGGGCGCTGGTCTGGAAGAATTAAATTAAAAAAGCTCAAGTTTCTCTCCCCCCCCATCCCCTCAATTTGGGAACCTCCGTCCAACTTATTATAGAACACCCCCCCCCCCCACCCCGCTTTAAATTATAATATTTTATTTTTAAAAGTTAAAACAAAAATTAAAGTCACATACCCAGGCCATCAGTGGCTTTGCACCTGTCCCTATATTTGAACTGATCACCAGAAAAAAACAAATCAGAACCCCCGACCGTCCACCGACCCTATCACTGCCGTTATTAAGCCAGCTATGTCTCACAAGGGGGAATGGCTTCGGACAATGATTCTCAAAATTTTACGACAACCGCCTCGCCCACCTCCCCTCCACCCCTCATAAAGCGTCATTGACTTTATAAATAAATTTTAATATTTTTTTTACCGAGTAACACATTTTATTTGTTTGTCCAACAGAGGAGTAGAATTGTACTTATGCACAAACAGATGTTCCATCGATTAATTTCTAAATTTTTGTCGCGACTTAAGTAAATAAAGTTTGTCAAGAACACACTTTGAGATCCACTGACTGAGGGCCATTTTACTGGAGTGAAGAATTTATTCTTTTGGCCTGATTCCTTTTTGGTTTAAAATGTTTTTTTTTTTGTTTTTCTTTTGGTTCTCGCTGCACAATCTGGACAAACATCAAGACGATTTAATTTATAGGCTACGAACTGCAGTCCTGGGTAGTAATTTTCTTAATTCACTGTAAAAAAAAAAATAACTTTTTTGTACATCACTGTATTCTCCCCTTTCTCAATCTGTACCCCCCCCCCCCCCCCCCAACCTCCCAGTTATTAAACCAAAAAAGGACCTTATACTTTTCCGTTAATATGACAATTAATATTATCATGATCCCGTTGGATCTAATTTCTGTTTATCTTATTATTTTGCTCATAGAAGACTGGATAATTGTTACAGGACCCTCTCCCCCCCCACCACACCCCAGAGGCGAATATATGTATGTAAGGGGGCACTTAATAAAGTACAAGAATTAAAATGATAATTTTCTGTGTTATTCGCTGCTTGGGTGGGGGGCTCTTTGTTATGTTGGGGCCTCCAGGGGCGCTCCCCCCCCTTTACTTAATCGGTTCTAGTATTTCCCCCATGGTCTGGCCTTTGGGTACCCACCCAGAATCTCAATCTGGTACCCGCTCATTCATGTGGGTCACTTATAATACAGACAGACAGACAGAAGATTACAATAGTATGATGACTTTAACTGTGTGTGTAAAGATACCCCACATCAACAAGCACACACACACACGCACATATACATGTGGTATAAATATACCATATACCTCAGTATCAATCAGGGGGGCGGGTTAGGGTTGGTGCTAGTGACATTTGAGCATTAGCCCCCCCTTACCCACATCTTCCCCCCCCCTTTCCTCCTCTCCGTTCATGAAATATACTTTGGTTGTGCATCACCGGACCATTTCCCCACCCACACACCCACCATACGTTTGGTCATAATTCGTCACCCCCCACCCCTCCCTATGCTCCACAGATGTACCCGCCTATTACATCACACAACTCACCCCCCCCCTCCCCAACCTTATTCCCGCCCCTGAACATAAAAAACAAACAAACAAACAATGACAGCGTGTGTCTTTATTTCACCATGTGTTCTCAAACTGATATTGATATTGGGCAGCTGTCTTTGAGAACCCATAGTATGATTTTTTTATTTTTTTTGTTGTTGTATTTGTTGAGTCACTCTGCCACGCGCGTGTCTGACACATTCTATGTTAGGGTTGAGATTAAATCTTAATAGCGATCTGTTATTATTTTTTTATATCCAGATATTAATATACGCGCGTGCACAATTATTATACCTCGCAGGCGTCATGGAAAGTGTCATTTCATTTCAGCACATCCGTTCTTATTTTAAAAAAAAAAAGCGTTGATGTCATCCCAGTTTTATTTCGTTTCTTCTTACTCTCCTCATGTCGCGAATCACACACACACACACACACACACATACCCACATGTCACATATGTCTACAATGTCATGACTTGTCGCTGGTTTCACAGAAATGAGAACTTTTAAGTCCAGCCATCCCATAATGTCAAATACCTCAACAAATTTAATATTTTTATTTTTTACTCATTATAGTTTAAAGTAGTCACAGAAATATCCCAGTACTATTACCACATGAATAGTAAACTGAAGGTGTACAAATACGCAATTCTCTGTTTGTCGTTTTAAATTAATCATAAAATGTTTTTTTTTTTAAAATTATATTTTATTTTCCACAAATGACGTGAACAAAAATATTGGGTGTGGGGGTGGGTGGGTTGGGGGGGCTTTATAGTCCCAGGCTCCCGTAAAACGGCCCTGGATACACCAGTGTCTGGTGCGACTATCTTCTTCACTGCAAGTACGGGTCCTAAACTCAACTTATAACAAAAACGACTCATTGTTGATATGTCCATCACTCTCACGGACCAATCACTTGTACAATTTGTTGTTTGTTCAAGGAGTCCCACTCAGACTGTGTTACGTCACACGTAACAAATCAATATATATATATATATATATATATATATATATATATATATCTAAATCAATCTCGCCTAACGGACTTGTAAGATTATGTATTAAGATGATAACACATCGCGGTTAAATATTCCACAATGCCACCTCATATAGTTTATCTCGCTGCCTGAAATATAAACCGTTTTGTCACTAAACCAAGCCGCCAAATATGAACACATCTTGCCACAAATTGCCACATATTACCACATCTTGCCACAAATTGCCACATTAACTAAACTGTCACGACTAAAAAAAAATCATTGTCATAAATATAAAAAAAAAAATAATAATTGTCACTTTCTAATACTGACACGTATAACAGAGTTTGTTTTGTTTCATTTATAAATTAAGATGTCACATTCCAACAACCAGTCATCACATTTCGTACCATACTAGGTCATCTGTACAATCGCACTACGACTCCTTTCCATTCAATAGAGCCTCTCCTGATTAACAAACCAGGACACACACACACATGCACACTTCGTCATATTTTTTTTTGTTATAACCCCACCCACCTGCACCCCTCTCCTTCTCCGACTCAGACCATCTAGCACTTTGTGAAAACGTTATTTGTCCCCCCCCCTCCCTCACGTGACACCGCATGTCAAATTACTGACACCTTACCTGTCATATTGTGTGACATTGGTGTTCACGCTGTAGCCAAGTTCTACTTGACTATCCTCGTGACATCACTGCTAGGCGTTTGTTTTAATATATATTTTTTCAATGTTTCATTTTCTTCTCAATTTAAAGTTGTTATTATTTTTTTTATTCCCATCACCTGTGTCACCCCCCCCCCCTGTTTTCATTTCTTTTAATTACTTTCAAATAAACAATTCAATAAACAACTAATTATTGTTCGACCTTGTTTTGTTGAGTTAAATCCCACCCCCCCTCGCGCCCCCCCCCCTATAGCGATGGCTCTCAAATTGTAGTTAGCCAACCCACGCGCCAGTCTCTGAAAAATAATTAGAACCAAACTGATGAAGATCTTTTAATTGTTTTACCCCAACTTTTATGTTATAGACCAGGGGTCGGCAACCTTTTGAGATGGAAGAGCCAAATGTTATAATTTACAATTTTCTCAGTTTTTAAAGAGCCACTCAAATTGTTCTTTCAATATTATGGTATTTGCGCAATGAACTGGAAGGCCGCAATTTGACATCGAAAGAGCCGCATGCGGCTCGCGAGCCGCAGGTTGCCGACCCCTGTTATAGACGGAAAAGAACAGAGATGAATAAACGTTTCCCGTAAAATCAGTAGCGAAATCTATAACTTCACACAATAGATTTAGGTAGGTGGTTAGTTCGAATACTTGGGCCACACTGGGGAGTAATATCGCAAGCCCCCCCCTGTTTGTCACTCATTAAGTGGCGCCCCCTTCATTCCCATCACTGTGCTGCTAGATACACCCTGGGGGGGGGGAGGAGGAGGGTTGGATCCTTTAGTTTGTACTCCACATTTATCCACCTTCGTAGCAGAGAGTTTTTTTTTTATTATTATGACCTTTTCACTATTTAGCCTCGGCAAATGATGACCAATCACATCACACTTTGACCATTGACGTCACACTTTGACCATTGACGTCACACTTTGACCATTAGCGACAGGTGATACCCAACCCAAATTAAGACCTTTTTTTTTTTGTATTCAAAGGTCAAGTGGAGGAGATAATCACCATAGGGGTTGGACACACCTTATAGCGACGGGCCGTACCACCCCCCCCCCCCATTTTCTTGGTGATACTATCAGCTGGACTAATAGGTCACTGTAAGCTCACGGCGTTGCATTAATTAGTCTTAAGTTAAGGCATCGCTTTCGAATTATATCTGTATAGTTTTATTTTTACTTTGATCGTGTTTGGGGGAAAAGGTGGGGGCGGGGGGGGGAGCAGATGGGCCCCAAATAGTCAGGGTGCTCAAGAACTTCTACTAGCTACGACCCTGAGAATGATTCTAAAAATGGAACTGTAAAACGGTGAGTACAATTGATGTGAAGTCGGGTGACTCGCTCTAGTTTTGATTGTGACTCCCCCCCTCCCCACCATGCCCCCCCCCCCGCATGCTGATTACTAGTTCGTATCCCAGCGAGTTCAGTCACCTACCCATGTCTCCCCGTGGCGCCTACATGGTCATCGCACATTACGGTATGTTTGAGGTTGAAAGAAGGATGAAAGATGAATTAGTGGTTTATAGGATCACGAGATCTTCATCTCATCCTTACAGGGACTTTAAAATAACAAATAATAATAACACAGAGTGAAGCACACGGCGCAGCATGAAATAATAAATCCTGGTATGTAATTATCTAGAAGGAAGTCCAATGGCGTGAGTTTGATACAGGGAAAGGTGATATTGGGGTGGGTAAAAGTTCGTGTAATTCGATCTATGTCCGCCAAATAGAATGAAAATTTAAATAATTCAAACCCAACACTCATTTTACAGCCAGAATGAAGTTCAATTTAACCCGACATTACTAACATCATCAGAATTTTCTTTTATACAAGGTGTGCAACGTTACACCATCACATTCTCTTGTCACACAAGGTGTGTAACATTAAACCATCACATTCTCTTGTCACACAAGGTGTGCAACATTACACCATCACATTCTCTTGTCACACAAGGTGTGCAACATTACACCATCACATTCTCTTGTCACACAAGGTGTGCAACATTACACCATCACATTCTCTTGTCACACAAGGTGTGCAACATTACACCATCACATTCTCTTGTCACACAAGGTGTGTTATACCTTTTTCTTTGATCTAAAAGATCGCAGATTGAACTGACTGGATCAGAGAGTGATTCATTTGATCTGCGCAGTATGAATCCTTAAGTTATTGGTAACCCGAGACGTAGACAGTGAAAGTTCTTTAAATGGTCCTTCGTGACCTAGGTCAGCTGACCACCAAACTCTATACAGGTGTGTTGCCTGTAGTCATGTCTCCTCGCGCGGCTGAACAATGCGGAACTAGAAAAAGGGAGAGAATTATTTGACTCAGATTCAGGAAGACGAAAAAAAAAACGTTATTTCCCTTTGTTCTTCGGTGAGAGGGGGAAAACTGTCCTCAATAATAAATCCAAAATAACAGACCGTTAACAACAAACGGACTAGATACATTTGACCTGAATATTTGACCCCGAGGGGGCGGGGGGGGGAAACGGCTGAGTGGCGATACGTATGAAAATGTGACAAGGTGAAGCAAATAGACCCGTGTGTTATTTCCGTGTTGCCTAGATAGATCCCAGTACTGGGGGGGGGGGGGGGTGTCGAAGGATCAGAGTAAATTACATTATTTAAATTAGGTCACAGAATACATTGTAGGGAGTAATGACAACTCGGTTAAGTTAAATTAAATGTATATAAAAAAAATTACTACACGGGGTTAGAACTTGAATATGTTGTGCATCAATGTACACAGAGTGGTCGTCATGGATACGAAAACCAGGCAACGGCCCACCCACCTTTAACAAGGGGGGGGGGGAGGGGCGCTTAGTCGAAACGTTTTTTTTCGCCGCAAACCAATAATTACGCCGCATTCGTCTGTGGCCCCCGTTGATAAAGCGGGCCATTTCAAATATTAACTTCTATCTATAATCAAATGCCAAGTGGGTGTATGAAGTCCACAGAAAGGGTGAGATGAGATCTCTCAGATCCTATAAACCACGAATGGCGTTGTTTAAAAGACGCCCTTCTTTCACCCCCCCCCCCCACCATAGCCGATAGTGCAATGGTCTTGGAGGTACCACGGGAGATATAGCGGGGGACTTGAACCATGACCTGAAATATCAATTGGTCCTCACGGGAGATCAAACCAGGTACCCTCAGGCCGACAGTCGAGCGCTTTGCATGGGTAGTACACACAACTATACCATGACACATATCAACACATAGCCGTATCTCTATCTATCTATCTATCTATCTATCTATCTATATCTATCTATCTATCTATCTATCTATCTATATATCTCTCTATCTATCTATCTATCTATCCATGAAGAATATGAAGTCCCTGTAAGGATGAAATAAGCCCATAATAGGACGTTTTTTATCCATCCTTACCCCACAATGGACGAGCGAGAGAGTGCAGTGGGTATGGAGGCACCACGGAGGGTATAGGTAGGGGACAGAGCTCAGTGCCAATGCATTCCCTTTTTAATCTCGGGAACTCAAACCTGGGCCTGGAAAAAAAATTTCCCGTGTCCGTTCAAAGGGATCAAACCCGAAAAACCTTCCAGTCGACATACAACGCCCCCAACTCCAAACAACCAACCGTTTCCCCACGGTCGGGAGTTAATAAACCTGGTTTGTTGTTGTTTTAACTGCACACAGTTCGACAAAGGTAAACCGAGATGTAAACTATGTCTGTGATATTGTATGATGATAGTGTTGACAGAATGTTTAAACGTGCCACTCTGTAATCAGCTCGTGGTTTGATTACAACATGTGCATTGCGCCTTCTCGTTTTAACGCAACGCCTCGACATTATTCTGAAATACGAAACTTTGCATGCTACATCACTCCAGTTTACTTTTTAAGGAAAGCCCCCCCCCCTGCCACTATTGAAGTTCTCACCCCTTGTGAAGTCTTTAACCTCATAACCCTCATATCTGATTATGCTTATTTAATTTTTTTTTTCGCATTTCAGGACTTCTATTCCTGGACTAAATTTTTAAATAACCTTAGTCTGACGTCACTTACAGTAGCAACCATGGTAGTAACTATTGTATCTACGATGAGACTTCTACTGTTTCTATGGAAACTAAGTAAATAAAACTAAGAACTAATTTCTACAAGTTTTATTCCCAACGCTTAAGTCAGACACGCAGACAAAAAAGACGACTGGGTAGAGGGTAATTGCTTTTGTTTTTGTTTTTCTACTAATGTAAACAACGATAGATACATATTTTTTCCCTTATATAACAATACAAACACTTTACTGTAATATATATATATATATATGTTATTACCTGTTTTCACGTGCTAAAAATAATTTTAATAATGTCTTTTTCTGTTGTAAACAAAACAGATGAAAACTCATGAGAAAATTTCTGGTGCGTCACAAAACACATGATGCGCGCGATTCCTAATCATATACATGTAGTTATTATAAGCAGTAGCCAAGAGTGAGGGTAGTGTGTGTTTTGCGAAGACACAGGGCGCAAAACTAGGAAGAGCCACAGAAAGAAAGCTTGTAAAATGTATTTTCAGATTGGAAGAAGGGCGCCAAAAAAAAATGTATCTCGCATAGGGCGCCACAATTGCCAGGTATGGCTTTGGTTATAAGCACGGAATATATATCACCCGGTAGGTGAATCGATATTTAATAAGTCTTCTAATAATGATACCATTTATATTATTATAATTTATAAATTGTGTCGCAACTAACAAATCGGTTTGCAATACCACACAAAAACAACCATAACAAATATGGCGGCTTTCAAAAATGTCAATTTAAAAGGACGATGCTCGCTCTGTATAATTTATATTCTGTGATAAAAAAAAAAATAACTTGCAGACGAACTCAATTAGAGATACTGCCAGATTTTAAATGCATGTACGATCAAACCTAATTATATGAAGGCAGCATAAACTGGCTGACAACCAAATTTATTTATCTGTCGACCAAATTAAATATTTTGTCGGCCAAATGTAGATGCCGGATGTTCCTGTTCTTTACGAAAAGGTAAAAAATAAAACCAACAATAACACAGAGAGTGAACTAACTAATGATCCCGGATCTAGAATTTAATTGAAAATTTTTTTTTTTTGTGTGTGACCTTTTGGCCGTCTGCCGTATGGTAAGCTTCAGGTCACATAGTTGAAGCGATAAAAAGACACCATATGAAATGGATAAGTTATACATGTACTAAGTTTCCTTACAACACTATCACTTGTGTGTGTGCGTGTGTGTGTGTGTGTGTCCCTTTCACCTGGTTATCAACGAGGATTACATCCGGGAGCTTCATGTCAACAGTCGAGCGGTCTTACAGCTGGACCATGTTTCCCCACGTGCGTAACTGTTTCTATTTATTCCTCATTGAGAACTTGACCGCTAGTTAAAGGAATAAAGGACCAGGATATTTAAGGATGATGCAGGAAGCGATCTCAAATTAAAAATGGCGTCCTCCCCCTCCCCCCCCCCACCCCTCATGACCCAGCCTTGGTTCATTGTCCGTGGCTTCTTTCGCTAAGGTAGGAGAAAGGAGAGGGAGGGGGTGGTGGTGTAGCATGAGGCAACTGATGGGGTGCACGATCAATTGATTTCTTCTCTTCTTTTGACACGTTGTTAATGGAGTATAGGTTGTCTGTCACTTGATGTAGCTGGAGTTTGTGTTGTCTGTCATTTACGTGTAGCTGAAGTTTAGTTGTCTCTCATTTGATGTTGATGGAGTATGTGTTGTCTGTCACTTGGTGTTGATGGAGTATGTGTTGTCTGTCACTTGATGTTGCTGGAGTATGTGTTGTCTGTCACTTGATGTAGCTGGAGTTGCAAGTATTGTCTGTCACTTGGTGTTGATGGAGTAAATGTTGTCACATCACTTGATGTAGCTGGAGTATGGGTTGTCTGTCAAGTGATGTTGCTGGAGTATATGTTGTCTGTCACTTGATGTAGCTGGAGTTTGTGTTGTCTATCACTTGATGTTGCTGGAGTATATGTTGTCTGTCACGTGATGTTGCTGGAGTATATGTTGTCTGTCACTTGATGTTGCTGGAATATGGTTATCTGTCACTTGATGTTGCTGGAGTATGTGTTGTCTGTCACTTGATATTGCTGGAGTATGGGTTGTCTGTCACTTGATGTAGCTGGAGTATGGGTTGTCTGTCAAGTGATGTTGCTGGAGTATGGGTTATCTATCACTTGATGTTGATGGAGTATGGGTTGTCTGACATTTGATGTTGCTGGAGTATGGGATGTCTGTCACTTGATGTTGCTGGAGTATGGGTTACCTGTCACTTGATGTTGCTAGAGTATGGGTTGTCTGTCATTTGATGTTGCTGGAGTATGGGTTATCTGTCACTTGGTGTTGCTGGTATTTGGGTTATCTTTCTCTTGTCCTTAATACAAACAGGCCGAGAAGGATGAGGAAGTTAAGGTGGCAGGGAGGAGGAGTGGACAATATGAAAAATCCAACGATTTTCATTTCTGACTCACAAGGAAGTTTCAAATTGGGGGAGAGAGTTGGGAGGAGGGTGTCAAAAGTCCCCACAGGGTTTAAGGGGGAAAAAAACTCGATTTACCTGAAGTAAAGAGAAAAAAAAAATCAATTCTCAGTACAGTGGCGACAACTGTTTAAAAAAGCGCTGCATACAAACAGGAAATCACGTGACAAATGTCTATAGCTTTGTACGCGTGGAATCAAAAAGACATTTTTGTGGCTAGATGGAAAGCAAGGTGTGCGGAGTGCTGTGTCTGTCATTGTGTTTGGCGTCTGCTCTCTCTCCAAAATGTGTCATAAAACCTGGTGACGGATAAAACTTAATCCGAACAGTACGGAAATCTAAAAAATTGTCATACCCTTGCAGGGATCATATTCGTGTGTGCACGTGCGCACGAGGTCAGCTGTAAATGCGCATACACATTACTAGAGAACGCGCACAAACGTTTCTATAAGTGCGTCGAATAAACCTTTACGCTGCGCACACTAATGTCATATTTAATGTGCTTGTATAAACTATTATGCTGGTGCACACCAATGTCATATTTAATATGCTGTATAAACATTTACGCTGCGCACACTAATGTCATATTTAATATGCTGTATAAACATTTACGCTGCGCACACTAATGTCATATTTAATATGCTGTATAAACTATTATGCTGCGCACACCAATGTCATGTTTAATATGCTGTATAAACATTTACGCTGCGCACACTAATGTCATATTTAATATGCTTGTATAAACTATTATGTTGCGCACGCAAATGTTTAGTTTAATGTGCTTGTATAAACCTTGACGCCGTTTAGTGCGCCATTTAACCCTCCACGATACTATCAACAATTTGTTTTCTCCTTTAAATCTGCTCCCAGCCAATGAATTTCTCTCATAGTGTTTCACAGAAGTACTATCACCTGGTCGGATGGCAGTCGGTTAGTGAACTGTATCTGTACAAAGTTCTTTTATATTTTGATATGAACAGCTTTTGTCTTTTTTTTCCAAGTTTCTAGTCTCTAGCTCCCTCCCCCCATGACCTCCCCTAGTACTTGATATCAAACGTTTTTGAAAAATCCTCCGTCTTTCCATGAGTCACCCCTCACCACAGCGCTTAGAATAATAATTGCTGCAAATCGACAGATCATAAGGGGAGAGAATTATGACGTACAAGTTAAACAAATCATATAAGTAATGACCCCCTCCATCCCTCCTCCAATTCCTCACGAATCACGCCCCTCGTACCCACAGCCTGAGTGACAGGTTGTTACTTTTCAAATGAAACGAACCCCCGCCCCACTTCCCCGCCATACCCTCCCTCCCCCCCAAAAAAAAAACCGCCTCAATCGTTATAGTTGAATCACGTCTGCTGACATTAACAGCTCGTTGAACCCGGATGTGGGACCACCAATTGTAGAATTGGGTCAACCGATTAAAGAGGTTCTCTCCACCCCCCCCCCCCCAGAATGACACTAAGAGTACTGAGACTGCTGGATCAAACAACAAAAAAAAAAAACTTTCAGGGACTGTTGTTAGTTTTGTTTTTGTTTGTTAGATTTATTGTTGTAAACAAATGACCTTTCTACAGGTGTCTCTGAATAAAAAAGGTAATAGTGTAAAGTCTCAGCCTGTGGCGTAAATAGGGATGAATGTGGGGGGTGGAGGGGGGGCGGTCCGTCTTGGGGCGGCACTTTTATCTTCTGGCTGGAGAGGGGCGGCATATTTTTTTTTTTAAGTTCAGTGTCGTAATAACTCATTATACGAACGTCATCCATATGACAATGTTCAGAATTACGAATTGTTCAGGTTAGAACATGAGTGATTGAAAGCCCACACACACAAAAAACAACATATTTTTGCCACAAAATTTGCTCCAAAGCCGACATTAGTTAAAACAATCACGTGACTAATTTTAAAAAAGGGCGGGGGGAGGGCGGCACCCACCATGTGGGTAGCTACTTCCGAATCGAAGACTAATACTTCAGATCCGAATCAAAGATTAATATTTCAGATCCGAATCAAAGATTAATACTTCAGATCCGAAATCAAAGATGAATACTTCAGATCCGAATCGAAGATTAATACTTCAGATCCGAATCGACCATTAATACTTTAGATCCGAATCAAAGATTAATACTTCAGATCCGAATCGAAGATTATACTTCAGATCGGGAATCAAAGATTAATACTTCAGATCCGAATCAAAGATTAATACTTCAGATCCGAATCAAAGATTAATACTTCAGATCCGAATCAAAGATTGATCACTTCAGAATCCGAATCAAAGATTAATACTTCAGATCCGAATCAAAGATTAATACTTCCAGATCCGAATCAAAGATTAATACTTCAGATCCGAATCAGACTTCCTGAGTGAGTTTTATTTACTTCATTTTTTATCATTTAAAAATGATTGCTCCACTTGGTAGGGATTCTGTCCAAACTTCATTGTACACAACTGACCTGGTTGTGAGCCTCATAGCCAAGGGAATATAGTCTCCGCCTCCACCCCCCCACATTACACACCCACTTATTATCAAAACTAACACTAACTGCCTGTTGAGGATCATGTTATCAGGGCCGGCTCTGGGCATTGGCGGCATAGGCAGCTCGCCTAGGGCACCTAATTGATAGGGGCGCCAAATTTTAAAAAAAAACTTTCAAAAAAAACGTTCATGCGGGTGTCCTGTATAGATGACTGCCTAGGGCGCCAAATCGCCTGGGAACGTCTGTTAGCATCGTATTTAGTTGTCCCCGTGAGGTCATACAGTTGAGTGTCTAGGGCAGTGGTGGCGAATCTATGGCACGCGTGCCACAGTCGACACGCAGAACCTCATCAGTCGGCACGCGACTAAAATATCACTTCCTTAAATTTTAATTGGAGTGGTGGCACTTTGCTATAAATAAATGTTTTTCTTTGGTTGAAATTTTGGGCACGCAGTCTCAAAAATGGTCCGCCACCACTTGCCTGGGGCAAATGACAAAGAGACCAGTAGAACACGCTTTTTTAAAAAAAAACGTGACTGAAGTATGAAAAATGTAATATCATATAGTATTTATCACTTCCGGTAGAGAAAGAAAAACAGCAGGTTTCCTTCCCATCTCCCACACACGCCCTTCGAGACTTTTAGTTTGTTGATTAAGGGGCCGAACAGTTTGCAAGTGATACATGAATGCATTAAAAAGTGATATAATAAACAGTAGTTTACAGTATTTCACAGGGCGTAGTAGACACACACACACACACAAATAATGACGTCCTTCTAGTTTGTCTAACTAGGCCGCTGCCTATGGTCCCACTACTGCCACTGCCTGAGGCAGCTTGGAAGATGTTCAGAAGGGCCGCTGTTGTCAAAGATAATAAGGGGGGCCTCAAGATTAGCTGTGGCGTCCTAGACATTTCTTTTAATTTTTGGCCCTAGACCGTTTAAATGTAACTTGTCTACGGCTCCCAAATGATCCTTTGCTTTGGACCCCCAAAATGTCCTTTTGCTTGCCGCCCCTCCCCCCCGCACGCACCTCTAAGGTATGAATACTCCACACAAAGGGGCCCCTCCCTACCACCGTCAGTTAACAAACACAAGTGTAATTTGATGAAGCCTGGACATCGTCTTTCATAGTGTTGTTTTCGTTGACGAAAACTAAAACTAAAACCTTCGTTGACGAAAATGTTGACTTTTCGTCAACGAGAACTAAAACTAAAACTAAAATTATTACAGAAAAAGGGAAATAAAAACTGAAACTAAAATATGACCTGGGACTAAAACAACACTAGTCTTTCATCTCCTGTATTATTTATTATTCCATTTGTTGTTCTGATTATAAAAACATAAATCTGTAATGTACACAGTGTACTTGAGGTGTGTGGGGAGGGGTAGAGAGGGGAGTGCGTGGCTTCCTGATTCAGTTTACCTACCATAAAACCCCTCTCCCCCCCCCTGCGCATTCAAGTCTGGCTGAAGTGAACTATTTCACTTTTTACGGTAAATAGTCTGAAATTACAGTACCCCAGGTAGGCAGGTACTGATCAAAACATTAAACACTGGATATAAGGTTTTTACATTTTTGATAAGTAGGCCTATCCTTTGTGAAGATTTATTTTTATAAACCAATAAGGACTTAACGCTTATGTTTATGTATTGTTTTTTAAAAAATATTTTTTTGAATAAAATCAAGACATAAATTTTATTATGCGTAAAATGTTGGTTGAAACCATTGTAAGAGACGTTGGATAGAAGTAGGTCAGTGTGGATAGAAGTGGGTCAGTGTGGGTAGAAGTGGGTCAGTGTGGGTAGAAGTGGGTCAGTGTGGGTAGAAGTAGGTCAGTGTGGATAGAAGTAGGTCAGTGTAGAAAGAAGTGAGTCAGTGTGGATAGAAGTAGGTCAGTGTGGACAGAAGTAGGTCAGTGTAGAAAGAAGTGAGTCAGTGTGGATAGAAGTAGGTCAGTGTGGACAGAAGTAGGCCAATGGGATAAGAATGATTCCCATCATAATGAACTTGAATTTTTTTTTTAATTTCAATCTTACCGCCCGATAATACCCCCAGTGCCGCCAAGAGGGGGGTGCAGGGGCGAATGCCCAGGGGGCCCGGTGAGTTTTAGTGGCCCGGACTGAGCTGGCCAATCAACTTTGAAAATATTATTATCAGCACGGGGGGCGTGACAGCCCTGCCCAGGGCCCCGAAATTTCTATCGGTGGGCCTGCATACCCCTCCTATCTCCCTCTGGCCGACGAATGATGGGGGGACCCCAAAAACGTCAGGGGGCCCTGAGACTTGAGGGGGGAATTAATTGATTTAGAATTATTTGGCTCTTGATAATTTTAGAAGGTGCAACGATGATGGGCTGTTTAGGCCGCCAACTTAGAAGCCGTGATAATGTTCTGTCACATTTCTGGAAGTGTCAAACAGCGCATTGCTGTTTACACAGTCCTGTACCATGGACTATAAAAAAATGTCGCCATCACTGTATTTTTATTATCTCCGACTCAGGTGTATCAGACTATATCACTACTAAAGAGCCTAAGAGAGACTTAGGCAAACTATATCAAACAATACAAAAGCAGAACCGTGAACAAACTTCAGAATGTATAAGAATAATAATAAAAAAAAAAAAGAATAAAAATAACTGGAGCGCGAACTTTGGTGTCAATACGGAAGTCACACTTACTTCCGGCAGGTATCTATCTATCTATCTATCTATCTATCTATCTATCTATCTATCTATCTATCTATCTATCTATCTATCTATCTATCTATCTATCTATCTATCTGTCTGTCTGTCTGTCTGTCTGTCTGTCTATCTATCTATCTATCCGTCCCCTCGTCCGTCCGTCCGTCTATTATCTGTCTTTCTGTCTGTGTGTCTGTCTGTAGCTTGTTCTCGTGCGTGTCTTACCGTTGTTGCGGTTACTTTGCATACTTTGCATACTTGCTGAGGTGTGTTTGTGTGTGTGTGTGTGTGTGTGTGTGTGTGTGCGCTGAGTGTACATTAACAGACAGTCTCCATTAGTGCATTCAACGTCTCCCTACTCATTAATTGAACAACCTCCCTTAACCATTCAAAAAAAAAACAAAACAAAAGGACATGCCTTATTTCAACAATTTCCGCGTCCATGTTTCTTATTAAATATTACATGAACCTACACGAAGCTCCAAGCAACGTTCCCTCTAAGGTGTGGTATGAAGTGAGCAAGAAATTTTGTTTAAGGCCTAAATTAGGTGAGCGATTTAAGCGATTTCGTCCGTCGGAGAGTGAGCGATCATCGTACGTGTAGTTTGAGCGACGCTCTGTAGTTCAGGCTCCAAGGTCTCTTCCGACTCTTGCACCCGCTTTCACCACCGCTTCCAGAATATTTCTCCCTGTTTATCTGTCATACACAATACGTGTTTCCACCATCTGTTTTCACAATATGCCTTCCTGTCGATCAGCATCTATCTGCATTCAAATTCTACCTTCTACCGCTGACTAAAAGAATATATCTCAAAAGTAGCGAGCATGGAACGAGGAACCGTGAAATTTAAAAAAAAAATATTGTTGTCTCATTTCTGGAACACAATACCGAGTGTCTATAGGACAATGTATTTAGTGTCTTGGACAATGTACTCAGTGTCTTGGACAATGTATTTAGTGTCTTGGACAATGTACTTAGTGTCTTGGACAATGTACTTAGTGTCTTGGACAATGTACTTAGTGTCTTGGACAATGTACTTAGTGGTCTTGGACAAAGTATTTAGTGTCTTGGACAATGTACTTAGTGGTCTTGGACAATGTATTTAGTGTCTTGGACAATGTACTTAGTGTCTTGGACAATGTATTTAGTGTCTTGGACAATGTACTTAGTGTCTTGGACAATGTACTCAGTGTCTTGGACAATGTATTTAGTGTCTTGGACAATGTACTCAGTGTCTTGGACAATGTATTTAGTGTCTTGGACAATGTACTTAGTGTCTTGGACAATGTATTTAGTGTCTTGGACAATGTACTTAGTGTCTTGGACAATGTACTTAGTGTCTTGGACAAAGTATTTAGTGTCTTGGACAATGTACTTAGTGTCTTGGACAATGTATTTATGAGTCTTGGACAATGTACTTAGTGTCTTGGACAAATGTATTTAGTGTCTTTGGACAATGTACTTTCAGTGTCCATTGGACAATGTACCTAAATGTCTTGGACAATGTATTTAGTAACTTGGACAATGTACTTAGTGTCTTTGACAATGTATTTAGTGTCTTGGACAATGTACTTAGTGTCTTGGACAATGTACTTAGTGTCTTGGACAATGTATTTAGTGTCTTGGACAATGTACATTAGTGTCTAGGACAATGTACTTAGTGTCTAGGACACGGAACTGAGTGCATGGAACATAGAACTGAGCACATATAATATAGTACAGACATCGCGCCGCCCTAAAAAAAATGACGCTATTACTGACATTTTGTCTCTATTAGTGAAGCACAAAAATATTGACATACAGTTACAAGTTTATTAAATATTGATATACTATAACAGTTGTATTACAAAGAAAAGAAACAATACAATCGACCCAATGGAGCATAATTTATATTCTGTGGTACTGAATGTCTGGAACACATTACTGAGTGTCTAAAACACAGAACCAGGTGTCTGGAACACAGAATGGAGTGTCTGGAACACAGAACGGAGTGTCCGGAACACAGAACGAGTGAGAACACAGAATGGAGTGTCTGGAACACAGCATAGTAAATCAATTGAATATTATTGTTTTCTTGTTTAAATAGAATTGTTCAGTTATATACAGTAAACATAACCATTTGTGATTTTCTTAGTGCTCAAATACACTTTTGTATTCAAATATGGAGCTCCGTAATTAAAGAGTTATTACTCATGTCTGAAATCTCATTTTACAACTTTTTGGGGGGTATGGACCTAGGCTTAAAGCACCGTGCCTTAAATGACACGACGGCCCTGAATGTAAGTTAACGATACTGCTAAAGGTTAATGATGAAAAGAAGAACAATAATGTAACAGACACTTGCGTTCTATAAAGCCCATTGCGTCATTAGATAATTAATGCTTGAACTTTCGCTACAGTAGTTTTATTTTTTTTAGAATCAATACAACTGCTTACGTCAGAGATGATAGTACACATTTACCAGTGAATTGATAATATATAGGTCTATTACGTAAAAAAAAACTGATATCAGATTTATTTAAATAAGTCTAACTTGTTTTAAGTTAATTTATTGTAAAGCTTTTAATTAAAAACTACAACATTAGCCTGAAAAGCTTAAAAAAAAATGTTCTTTGGAAGTGTAGTTGAAAATGTTTTATTGATTAATGACCAACGTACTTCAAAATATCACAATGTTGTTATTTTTTAGATTTGGTGAAAGGATTACACCGCATTCTTAGTTCTAACTTTACAGAATTCTACTAATCAAGGCGACATTTGAAGAATATCAATTACTGATATGAATCTCTTACCTTATGTTTATTTGATTGATATTACAAGGAAGTAACTTATACACCATATCTCGTGTATTGAACTGGTTAACGAACATTCTCAGTGATTCTCAGACTTGACACGTTGGGGCTTAGTTAATAACAAAACAAAACAAAACAATTATAATGGAGTTCTGTATTGTAACCAGGGTCTATTTTTTCTGGCGGAACGCACCAGAACGGCAGTGGTGCGGCACTTTTTCCCACATAGATTTTTGTTTACTGCACTATATTTTCAGTGTTTTCTTTATGACATGAAAGGGAGTTCGGTTCCTATTTAAAAAAAAAATTAGCACTGGTGCCCAGCTGTAAGAGTTACGATTGTTTAGTTTCAATTTATGCACATCTACCACACGCCGAACCTCTGACACCCCATAGGGCGTCCGTAACAATCTCCACCGAATGGAACCTCCTCTGGTCAAACCCACAAAACACTAGGTCATTTAAAGGCAAATTTCTTTATCGACGGGGGCCCTCTTGAGGGCATAAGCCCCCTAACATGTGTCACTGGGTTGCCCCCCCTTTCCCCCTGTGGCGGATGAGAATAGTTCTGCTTCACCCAAATCAGTGTCTTCTTTTCAACATACCCAAAACTAGGCATACGGTGACCCAGATGGTAACACACTGATGACCACTGATGGTAATGTCCAGCGTATATCCGGATCGACTAAAAAGTGGCTTGGAGAAATTTGGAAACCCCGCACCCCACGAGGGTTTTAAGACTTTCAAAGGCTTTAACGACGTTTCCTCCGCCGCCCGACACTACAGATTTAAAGTACATGGACGAGTTGTTCACGTCATGATCAAATATCGAACAAGAGAACACTCTTGATACAACAGTAACTCACCCCCCTCCCTCTTCACCTCCAGTCATAGTACAGGTAACAATGCATACACGTGGAACTGGGGGATTTAAAACTCATACCAGGCAGCGTACGATCCGAGTTCCAAAATCGTTAGAGTCAAACCCTTCCACCCTCCACCCCACCCTCACACCCCCCGCCACCTTCCCTACAAACTTATGTTCCAGCATTTGTGGCTGATGATTGGCGGATTCAGGAAGTCTTACACAGTACAACACCATGTAAATCCATACACAAAAAAATGTGATGAGAACAGTGCGGGGTTCCCTTTAATCTTTCACTTTGTAATGGTGTAGTAGTTTATAAGTTTCTTTACTGCTGACCACTAGTTCATGCCCGCGGACTGCTAACTGTACCCTTTTTTTTTATTCCCTGGTACCACACGCGTGTCCGCTATGAGTGACTATCTTTACATAACAACAAAACAAACAGAAAATCAACACAGACTTAGATTCAATAATCGATTTCACTTTAATACTTCGTTGTGGACCAACTAAATTTTCTAACGGATTACTAAATGTTTGCGGACCACAGTTTACCGACCGCTGCATTATACTATATACAAAATATCGGCATACGGCCCTCAATTATTTGACAGTTTATCAACATGGCCTCAATATCTTATAATGTATTTTTTTTTATGAAATAACGTTTTGCAATGATCTTCTCTATTTTCTTAATGGGTTCACCCGTGCCATTCATCTGTTATACGAGCTTGTAGCATCAATGGCATCATAACACCGGCTTATATATTTACCAAGGTTGCATATTTGTGTGCATCATATATATATATATTGAGCTTAATTACTCTTTTACATAATCCTTTCATGTTTATGTTATATTGTTTTTCTTGAAAATTTTTTTTTGCGCTTTGGCGCTTTATTTCATTCTGCATTAATGTGTTTATGTAATGTATTTCTTCATATGGAAACTATTTACTTTGATGTTTGTTTGGAAGAAATATTTTAGTTTAAACTACTTGACTGTATAAGACTATCTAATGATTTCACCAAAACGAAACAATTGAACGATGTAAAACATTTTTTACTTTAAGATCACATGAGATTACTTAAATATATAGCCCTAGTTAAATATACAGGTCAGTGGTCGGGTATTTATAGCATCAGCCATACTAGTTTTTTATTTTTTTTTAAATGTCTAGTATTTCAAACTTAAGATTAGCGAATACACAAAAACAATGTCAGGATACCCAGAAAGGTTGTCTTGATAAGTCTAACCAAAATATCTTTAATATTGTATAAAGCTGCTACGTCGAACATTGTGAAAACTTCCTGGTTACCTGTATGATACGATTAAATCCGTGAGTCAGTTGTGAACTTTCAATATCATGTACTGTATAAAACCGTTGCACTGCTAAACATATAGTGCGAGGGCACTGTATCCAAGACACACAGACAGACACACAAACAGACACACAGACAGACACACAAACATACGTTATAACTACTCATGCAGACAACTAGAGCGAATGATTAAATGAATGTATGGGTGGATATATTCATACCGAGAGAGAGAGAGAGAGAGAGAGAGAGAGAGAGATAAAGAGAGAGAGATAGAGAGATAAAGAGAGAGAGAAAGAGAGAGATAAAGAGAGAGATAAAGAGAGAGAGATAAAGAGAGAGACAGAGAGAGATAAAGAGAGACAGAGAGCGATAAAGAGAGAGAGAGAGATAAAGAGAGAGATAAAGAGAGAGATAAAGAGAGAGACAAAGAGACAGAGAGCGATAAAGAGAGAGGGAAAGAGAGAGAGATAAAGAAATAGAGATAAAGAGAGAGAGACAAAGAGAGAGGGCGATAAAGAGAGAGATAAAGAGAGGGAGAGAGATAAAGAGAGAGATAAAGAGAGAGATAGTGAGAGAGATAAAGAGAGAAATAAAGATAGAGATAAAGAGAGAGAGATAAAGAGAGAGTGACAAAGAGAGAGAGCGATAAAGAGAGAGAGATAAAGAAAGGGAGAGAGATAAAGAGAGAGAGATAAAGAGAGAGAGACAAAGAGACAGAGAGCGATAAAGAGAGAGATAAAGAGAGGGAGAGATAAAGAGAGAGAGATAAAGAGAGAGAGATAAAGAGAGAGATAAAGAGAGAGATAAAGAGAGAGATAAAGAGAGGGAGAGAGAGATAAAGAGAGAGATAAAGAGAGGGAGAGATAAAGAGAGAGAGAGATAAAAGAGAGAGAGAGATAAAGAGAGAGATAAAGAGATAAAGAGAGAGATAAAGAGAGGGGGAGAGAGATAAAGAGAGAGATAAAGAGAGGGAGGGGGGAGATAAAGAGAGAGAGATAAAGAGAGGGAGATAAAGAGAGATAAGAGAGAGAGATAGATAGATAGATAGATAGATAGATAGAGAGATACAGAGATATAGAGAGATATATTATAGAAGAATAATTAGTTATTTCATCGATGGGTGGACGGAAGTGTATACCTACATAGGAAAGATTATAGATCGATCGGTTGATTGGCGCGTCAATCGATTTCCCCATAAACTACACACATATATATATTTTTTTTTTCAAGCGCTTGCATATAGGAATAACATACAGTGTCCGTGCTTTTAGAAAGATACTTTTAGGAGAAACTAGTTAAGAGAAAAGTTATAATGAACTTTTTTTTTTTTTTTTAGCTTATTCCTGTGGTTGTCCACCGGTGAGTCACGGGCTTATTTGAAGTGGGTCGCCGCCAAACATGCTTGTAATCACTAAATCAAGATGATATGTAATACAATTTAGCTTTACTTTCTTTTCACATATATATTTTTTTTTTTTGACAGTCGGGTGGCCTCCATCTTACTGGGTCTCAGGAATAGTCCAGGTGTGAGAACCAGTCGTCTAATCCCATTGGTTGGTTCAGAGTAGACACAGGTACACACGGATTAAGAAGAATAATTAATAATAAAATACTAAGGCGACCCGTAAGAAATTGTTTTTTTACAACATACGGCTGTCTAAATTGACCCACATTTTCTTTTTGAAAACTTCCTTGGATAAACTGGTGGGCATGAACAGAAGCCAATTAAATAAGGTCACTGCTAACTCAGCATTTAAACAGCCAGTTGTTTGTTGTTTTTTTTTCTCTTTTAAAAATGTTTTGCTGTAAAAAGAAAGAAAAAACCGGGAAATGAACAGAAACACACTTACACACACACACACACACACACACACACAGAGAGAGATAAACACACGCACACACACACACACAGAGATAAACACACGCACACACACACCTTCAAATTAAAGGCTATGTCTTTTTTAATGGATGTAACAGTACATTATTAATTAAATATTGATTGAAAACTTGAAAAATGAAATATTTGGATGGTGTGTGTGTGAAAGTGTGAGCTAAGGGCTGGGGGGGGAAGGGGGGGCAAACACACAATAGGCGGAATATGGGAAATTGAGGATGAGATTCGGGCAGTCTGTTTATCTATCTATCTATCTATCTATCTATCTATCTATCTATCTATCTATCTATCTATCTATCTATCTATCTATCTATCTATCTATTAATCCTTATATCATTATATATATATATATATATATATATATATATATATATATATATATATATAGAGAGAGAGAGAGAGAGAGATATTTGCTATGCAAATAAGGATGTAGCTAAAGTTACTCTGTTGCACTAAACAACAAGGTAAACAATTTTATTTTGTATCCCGCTAGAAACAGAAACAGCAACAACAACAAAACATTACAACTTTTCTTGATTCCTTGATTCAGTTTTTTAAAAACATTCGATACAATGTGAACGATTTTCGGCTAGGCTTGTTAGTGCTCACACACACACTAGCACACACACATAAACACCACACACATACAAACACATGCCAATATGTTCTTGCCTGACATAATGTTTCTGGCTCTACTTCCTCATTAATACGGTCACGTCACCAGATCGTCTGCTACAACAATACCGTTGGGGGGTAGGGTGTGTGTGTGTGTGTGTGGGGGTAACTCTCTGGTTGAAAAGAAAACAAGCGTTCATTTCAAAATCCGAACAAACAGACAAACAATCGTTCATCTCTGATTGATCTATTGATGATGGAGAGTGACAAAGGAAATAAGTGTCGGCCAGAATCACACGTGTGTAGATGGGAGCTTGTGTTGTGACACAGCACTACTTTATATCTACTTGTAACAGCACTACTTTATTTCTACTTATAACAGCACTACTTTATTTCTACTTGTAACAGCGCTACTTTATTTCTACTTGTAACAGCGCTACTTTATTTCTACTTGTAACAGCGCTACTTTATTTCTACTTGTAACAGCGCTACTTTATTTCTACTTGTAATAGCGCTACTTTATTTTCCTCGTTACAGCGCTACTTTATTTTTTTACTCGTTACAGCACTACTTTATTTCTACTTGTTACTTGTTACTTTATTTCTGCTCGTAGCAGCACTACTTTCTATGCGAAATACTACATCATTCCATCATATCATACAACTAACGAATGGATACTGATGATTTTGCTGGATGTGTGTTTGCATTTTAGCTGATTTAATTTATTTACATTGCGACAGGGACTGGGTAGGGGTGGGGTGGGGCCGGGGTGTGTCTTTAGAAATGTACACACATTAATCTATCAGCATCCATTACGATAAATACAAAAAATGTCACAGCTACCTTTAAATCAAGTAATCAACTAATTTGTATTCGGACAATAATGGGTCCGGGTGGGGGTGGGTGGTTGGGGAGGGGGTTGCCTCTGTAGGTCTTATGCCATATCCTAACGAACACACTCACCATCCGGATATGGCAGCTTTTGCCCTCCTCTCCCCCGCGCCACCCAAACCGATATTTACACCAACAAAATCTACTGTCCCGTTTACCTTCTTCTCTTACTTCCACCGCTACCAGGCGCTGAACGTGCTTCATGTTATTACAGCAAACAAAATTAAATGTCTACATTTTTGTTTTTATGTAATGCATATTTTAGCCAAACCTGTAAAAAAGAGTGTAGTTACATTGACCGATATTACAGTGCCGAACCTAGGGATTTGGGGGGACCCGGTGTGGGGGGTGGGGGGGCTTGGTCGTTTTGGGGTCCCTGCATTTTGACATTCGATACCATGACATGAGATTATGTACTTAATATTTAATGTAAAAAAAAAATCCCCCCTTTCCTCAAGCTGGGGCCCAGGGGACTTTCGAATTTGGACCCCCTCCTCCACCCCCAGGTAACGCATCTGCGATATTATTTTGGAATTTATTTCAACAGGATTTACTGTCTCTCTCTCGCTCTCTCTCTCTCTCTCTCACACACACGTTTGACCCTTTGTTTACATTCAAGGCAGCGGAATGACTGATCACGCTATTAATAAACACAGCAGAAACTACCGCTGTCCGCAGGTATTTTCCCCCATCTTTTTAGTTGCGTCATAGCCTCGTTTCAAACGGAGGGAAAAACAACAACAGCAACAAACAAAACACTGTCTCTCACCCTACCCCAGAGTTTCTTCTCTCTCTCACTCTCTCTCTCGCTCTCTCTCTCTCTCTCTCTCTCCCTCACTCGCTCAGCACATCACAACCGGTTTTCTCGTGCCGACATGTTCTATCAGTACACAGTCAAGTGGGAATAATGTTGTAAAAATACCGTTAGGCAACGACACATTAAAGGTCTATTTTTAATTGGTGGAGGCTCGACCAATCAGACGGCGGAGAAATTTCCTGAATCATTCTTTGCCCTAATTTTAACGTATGGCATATGAAGGTAAATTCGATTGGTTTATTTTTAAATTATGATGCATTACTTGCATTATTTTTAAATTTTATTGATTTACATTTCATTTATATCTGACCATAATCAATTTGCATTCGGACTATTATGGGCTGGGGACGCCTTTATCATTTATATCTATTAATATATTAGCATACATTTCTAAAATAAATTCTGAGCTATCTTTAGAATTTAGATATATCAGGATATTGTGTTAAACAAATAATATGTATGAATAAGCACTATGCATATTTGAGATATTATGTCTTAACGAAATGACATTTTAATAATCTTGGCATAAAAGTACAATACGATTTGAAGTCAGAACATTTTGCGTATATATATATATATATATATATATATATATATATATATATATTTATATATATATATATATATATATATATATATATATATATTTACGGAAATTCTTTAGAATCTATTTATAGTCACGGATTGAATTTAAATAGGTCAAAGCATTGTTTTTTTTTCTTTTAAAACAACTGTTTTAGTAACGGAAAGAGGAAGTGTTTGCTTCATTTCATAATTTTTTTTTTTATTGGCGTTGAAGTTTATATTTAAAAAAAGGTTAGTGGTGCTTCTTGCTTTGAACCAGTGCACCTGAAATCGTTGGATAGTTTGTACAACATGTTTTCACGTTGTCACGTGTTTATATTCAGTGTAACTTTTTGACTTGTAATAAGTGATTGATTCGAAAGTAAGTCATTCATTTACACCTATATATTAAAACGTGTTTAAATGTATTGATTTTACATCAGCCTTCGAAATATTTCTTTTTCTTATAGTTTCTTTCTTAAAATTAACTTAGATGTGTAAACCGTGTACACTAAATGAATGTATAAATAATGGGAAATGTATTAGTCCTATATAAACACTAGACCAACCTAGTCTTAAGTTAGGATGCGTGTAGTAATTATTTAAACATTTTCATTATTGTGCGCGTCACACAATTTTTGAAACACACGCTTTATCAGAATTAATAGTTTGTTTTTTTTTAAATGTATTGCTAAGAGAGTCCTGAAGTTACTTTTACCTGGTCCTGTATCGATGAAACAGATAGCTAATGGATGAAAAACTTTCTTTAAGATGTAACGAAAAAAGACCATTAGACTCAATGCACATTAAAGATGTATTTTTATTTGTACGTGTTTACAACTAAATAATATTCACATTACTATTCGCCACTTGATATTTTTTACCTTTCGCTCAGTCAGTCACTCAATATACTGCCGAGTCGCTGAATCACCTTGCTACTGGTAAATGCACAATATTAAAAAAAAAAAAAAAATTACGTGGTGGCATTGTGGTAGAGGGCTCAACTGCCGATGGTAAGGGCTCTAGTTCGAGCCCCTGTGTGTGTGTACATGGACATTACTCGGATCCTATAGATGTCCCTAAGTCCACCCATCTTAAAAAAAATGGCGGCTGGGCGTTGCGCTGGTCTGACAATTCCATAGATTAGCCGTGGCGACAGACTAATGTGAACTCTATTTCGTCTGACCCCCCCCCCCCCCAATGGTCTGTAAATCTGTAAAGGCTCTGTAGAGTAATCTAATCTTTACATTAAAAAGAAATTTAAAAATAAAAAGTATTGATCTATCACTTACGTATCATGTTTTTTTTTTAATTTATAGATCTTAGCTTGTTTAATAAAGTAAAATGTATGTACTATTATATGTTTTTTAAAAAAGCTGTTTATATATATATATATATATATATATATATATATATATATATGGGTGTGTGTGTGTGCGTGTGTGTGTGTGTTATGAGCCACTACTAACCCGTCAGCACCTATGGCCCCGACATGCAGCCCTATCCAATCGGATGACATTACATCATGGCGAGGGGGTGGAGGGGGGTGGGGGGTCATATATACCTTACTAATTATGGCGCGCTTTTGGTTCCGATGAAATAAAGATAGAATATAAAGATTATTTGACGTACTTCGTCCTTAGATACTCGAGCTGCGATAGGTGCCCCTTTTTGACGTAGAGGGTGCGAAAATTCGAAACTTAAAAACGTCCTTACTTAGGGCATGAGTAGCATCAGAACCCCCACCCCCCCACCCCTTTCCCCTGTTGTGTGTGTGTGTGTGTGTGTGCGTTGTACGTGATATATGTCTCATATATGTGTCGGTAGTTTTATGTGTGCATTTCTCAGCCTGAGCACCACTTTGTAAAAATTCTATGTGTGTATGTGTGTCTGTCTGTGTGTGTGTGTGTCTGTGCGTGTGTGTGTGTGTGTGTGTGTGTGTGTGTGTGTTCGTGCATATGCTGAGTTGACATCAGTCACACATGACCTGATCAGCCACCATGTGTACACCCTTGCAGCGTGATGACGAGTACACGCCGCGCACGTGCGCGTAATGCCACGAGCAGGATGTAACGCGGCCAACCCCCACCCCACCCTCACCCACCCACCCACCCACCCTTCCCATTCTCAGTCAGCCTTTCTCGAGCGCGCGCGCACACACACACACACACACATTAAATTGACTGCTCACGTGAGTCGGTAAAGGTCAGGTAAAGGTGGGTGGAGGCGTCAGTAGACCGGCTATCATCCCCCATACCTATTGACACACACACACAAACACACACTCATACACACACACACACACACACACTAACTCACTCATACACAAACTCCGTGACTTGGGTCGTTATTGACAGAAATCCTTAAAGGCGATGTGGGTCAGCGGTTGTGTGTGTGAGTGTGTGTGTGTGTGTGTGTGTTGTTTGTGTGAGTAGAGGAGGAGTTATACAAGAATGCGGCCAACCTCTGGCCGTTTGTGGCGCACAGGGCGAACTATAGTAAAAAAAAATGCCGCCCCATTTTTAATACCAGAAATACAAATACTTAAGTGACAGTAATGCGCCCCCCCCCCACATAGCTGGTGGTAAATAAAGGGCCGCACATGACGGGCACCCTTCTTTCACCCATCCCTTATTACGTCACTGCCTTGGCCTGGCAGTGACGGAACCCCGGGGGGGGGGGAGGTAAAGCTTCGTTGTTAAGGTTGATTGTTTACACATTAATCGATTGATCGGTGATAGATCGAAAGACTGATGGATAATCTGATGGTAGATATAAATACCATAATATATATATAGATTGATTGACGACAGCCCCGTAGCGTGAAAATTCTACTGGAGGGGCCAGGCATTTTACAGCAGGGGCCAGGCAATAGCAGGGGGGCAGGTAATACATTTTACTAAGTAGAGCAAATAAGCAGGGGGGCAGACAAATCGCAGGGGGCGCCCCCTGGCCCCACCCCCGCACGCTACGGGCCTGATAGATGATTACGCTAAAACAGTTAGTTTATATGACGTATAAACCAATTACCACGCGGATAGATACATTGATTTATCTTGTTATTGATTGATTGTTTGATTGATCGATCGACTAGAGTGAACACTGTTACAGGACAACTGCACCGGTTCAAGCTATTTAAACAACCGTTGGTTATAATTTTTGGTCATATTTCAAAAAAAGCACTACTTCCCCTCCAACCGTTGACCTGCCATTGTTCCGCACGATGACACGCACATAGACACTCCTAACCCCATCTCTCTATCCATCAATTTCTCTCTCTCTCTCTCTCTCTCTCTCTCTCTCTCTCCCCACTTTCCGACCATCCTAAAAACATCACAGTCAGTTGTATCACACTTTCAGTCAACCCTACACACGTTTGACCAACATATGGCGTACGTGATAAACGTATCAGGCGTTGCGTCACAGAGGAAACCCCCCATAACAACAATCTATTTATATACACACTGCGTGTGACGTTTCAAGCCTACTTAAAAGGAAAAGCCAGAATTATGAAATGTCACATCAAGTGGGTGTATGTTGTCAGGAGTGTTGTGTTTATGAATGTGTTTTTTAGCAATATGATATGCTGACTGTATTAACTGTTTTTCTTTGTTTATTAATTATGAAACATTAAACTTATTAGTATTGTAGAATTGTATATTATTGAAGTAAACGTACCAAACTAATCACACATTATAAACCAGTGGTCAACAAACATTCTGTAACCCGGGCAATGATAGGTTTCTAAAAATTGTCAGGATATGGGAGTGATTAGATGGACTGAAATGATTTAAATGGTGCGTATCGGACTAAAAAGCCCGAACAATGTCGTATGTGATCCCGTGGGCTTACTTCATAAGTCCAGACATGAAATAATGGATGCTCAAATTAACAATGGCATCATGTGTTTAAGGTTGGCCTGCACTCCAAAGTTTGTGTTTCAGATACTATGTGGTGTGCATCTCTATAACTGTACAACGGTAATCCATGATATTTCATTAGAAGGATATGATTGTAATCTATTGTTTAGGTTATAGTTCATCATTAACACGTTCTGGCGAACTTGTCTTGTTGTGGCCCAATAATGACGGTTGAAGGTCATTGCCAAGGTATCTCTCTTTCGAAGAGAGGGTTCCCAGGCCGGTGAAAGTGACCTTCCCTTACTTCTTCAGAAAAGCCCTTACAATATTTAACGGGGGCAAAAAAGTTATGAAATTAACTACACGTTTTTCTGTTCTTAGATATTCTTCTTTTTTTTTTGTTTATCTACTTCAATTCTTAATACACATATCGGTCTGAAACTGAAGCAAATGTTTGCTAATTTCAACGGGTTTATGAGTTATCTTCGTCACCGTTGTATCGTTTCCTTGAAAGGAAAGGTGTTCTCTCTCTAAGCTCTTACACGGAACTCGATGGGGAAAGTCAGTGGCCCAAACCTTGATAGCACTGACTACTGTGTACTTGAAACTTTTGCGACTCCTGAACCACTAAACAATCATGTTCAGTTATAGAGATGTACTTCTAAAGCCATGTACATTTTTCTTATTCATTCTAACGCGAGCTTCCTACAAGGCTGGGAAAAGTTTTCGATACTGACCGGTCAACTCCCACATCTAGACCCTACCATATTGTGGAGACATCTTTGACACTTATCTGATTTTTTATGTTTCTGGGAATGAAACACACGGTTGTGTTGGTTCTTTGGGTTGTGTAATTAGTGTTTTTTTTTTTTTTTGTAAATAAAAGTAGAGCGGAAAAGAAATTGTTCAAAAGAAACGTAGATGGTATGGCTGTACAAGGTTACTGACTGTAGATGGGGTTCTGGCTGCAGACGGGGTGGGGGTTAGGCTGTACACAGGGGAGTGTATTACTGAAGGTGAGGGAGCGACCGATAATCAATGGATCGCTATCGGTATCGGACCGATATTGGCCTATCGGGTTAACTATCGGATCGGTCGAATTGTTGTAGGGAGCGATCGATGAATGCGGAATCGGATACTGGCAACTATGGGTTAACCAAGTGTTCGGACTGCCCGTTTTTTCGCTGAAACGATACATTCATTTTTTATGCACAACAGAGTTGCAGAAAAGAAATTCAGTAAATAACTTAATTCTATAACTAGATCAGAGACAAGATTTAAAAAGGGAAAAAAAAACCCGTACACAGAAATTGTCACGTATACATCAGAGATACGACCTTGAAACAATAGGATTGTTTTCTTAATTCTAATGTATGACCTTGAATTTTACAATTAGGTGAAATCTGTGCGTATTTTTTGTTGGGATGGGAAGTTGGGGGGACAAGACTTAGGTGTCGGCGAAGTGTCACGAAATATGACAGGGAAGGGGTAAGCATGTAAAGGGGACATACGTCATTATCTGCATTAGCACGAGAGAAACACATGTTTGGTAATTCGGCATTCTGTTGCTTACAGGGCTGTCCACTATTTTCGTTAACAAAATAGGGGGAGAAAGTGTACTTGACAATTGTTGACAAGGGGGAGGAGGTCAAGAAAAGTTGACGTCAACAATGTTACTTTTTTAAATATTTAATAATTACTTAATAAATAGGAACAGACTAAGCAGTGTTTGTAGTTCTGTGTTACACATCCGCTTAACATTCAAAGTATTTTAATTAAACTAACTATAGTACTAATAGTAAAAACACATAAACATTTTGGAAGCCACCTTTTTAGGGGGGGTAAACAAATGTTGACGTAATTTTATGTGGGGTCTTGGCGGTCTTGACAAGTTGCTGACAAGGGGGGTGGCCAAAAATTTGTTGACATAAATAATGGACAGCCAAAAATAAATAAAAATATCAATGGTATCGGTATCGTAAAAATGCTGGGGAAAATATCGGTATCGGACTATCGGTAAAAAAGGCCTATCAGTCGCTCCTACTGAAGATGGGCTTTTTGCTGTAGACGGGGGAGGGGGGCTGTAGACGGGGGTAAGGTGGGGGTGTACACAGGTGGGTATGACTGTAGATGGGGTTGTGGCTGCAGACGGGCGTAGGCCTATAGGGGGGTGGGGGTAGGGCTGTAGACGGGGAGGCAGTGTGGGCTATAGACTGGGGTAGGCTGCAGATGGGGGGTTGGGCTGTATACAAGGGGCTGAACATAACACATTCGTAAGTACCTGTAATCGCATTTTTACAAACTGTTATTAAAATTTTATATTCGTGGATGCAGTAGCTGTTACATCAACGCCTTTACCTTATTCGGACAATCTGGGTCAGATGACTGCAGAGGTCAGCAGTTTCTTTTGCTTTTCTATGATATTGTGTGGTTTAAACTAATGCTCGGCGGGGATTTACTTTCCCCCAAACAAACATCCATTTCTTGTTAGCTGGGTGGATTTAGGGTGGGCAAGTGAACTGGAGACTTTTTGGTAAAGCAGTCCAGGGGGGGGCCAACACAAGCATCACATTCCCTCACAACTTATCTGCCAATGCCAGCCAGGATCGCAATCTTTTTGAGATGGAAGAGCCAAATGGTACAATTTGGCACTTTTCAAAGTTTTCAAAGAGCCACCAAAATTGTTCTTTCAATATTACGGTATTTGATTAGGAATTCTGTATATAAAATAATAGTCATTTATAATTATTTGCGCATTGAACTGAAATGCCTCAATTTCGATTTGAAAGAGGCCGCATGCGGTCAATGAGAAGCAGGTTACGAATCAAAGCTAGGCTATTAACAGAGATAAATTGATTTTTTTTTAAAATAGCGCCAATATATGCTGACTAGCTATTGGAAAAGAAAAAAAAAAAAATTACAGGTAT